>CM060964.1:22917910-23142910 GCA_030765045.1 Tenodera sinensis
CCCCCTGAATCCAGAAAAATGCATTTTTAGAAAAAGGTCTGTATGTGTGTGTGTGTGTGTGTGTGTGTGTGTCCGTCTGTCTACGTGTCTGTCTGTCTGTCTGTCTGTCTGTCTGTCTGTCTGTCTGTCTGTCTGTCTGTCTGTCTGTCTGTCTGTCTGTGGACAACACAAGTCAAAAACGAAAAGGCGGTTAAAAACCAAAGTTTGTATTTAATTCTCAATGACTTTCAAGGATGCGACACAAAGATTTTCAACAAAACTTCTCCTAAGTTTTGAAGACATTTCTAACGATTTTGATTAAAATGTCATATGTTTGAAATATTTCTATGGCGAATGAAATGTAAATCTTGAAGTTTCTGGCTATAGACCATGTTGTCCTATTTACTATGGATGACTTTTAATAACTGCTAAACCGTAAAAGATAGACCAAATCTTAATATAAAAGAATCTATATCTCGCTAAAACACACAATTTATGTTCAAATAATTTTTTTTTAGAGTGAACCATTTCGGAGATACTCCCTGTTATTTGTATGAGCTTTGGAGAACTTACACTTCTGTCAAATGGAACATCGTTATTCATGTGTTATATGTTAACCGTGCAAAGAGAACGGAATTTGAAAGCTTTAAAATATTTGACTATCGCTCAAAGCCTGCTCAAAATTGTATTCTCATATTCACCTTGCACCTACACGAAAATAAGCAATAATTTCTGCAAATGTTTATCTCAACTAACACGAAGAAGATATAGGAATAAGAGTTTGTAAGAATGGTTACTACAAGAGTAGAGAGTGTACAAGTCATTTGAGTGTAGCACATCAGATTTCTACTTGTGTAGCAGTTACATCCATGTGTAAATTGATTTATATATTTTTGTGTAGTAGTTCTATCAGGTTCTATCTCACTTTTGGATCATTTTTTTTAATTTTTATGTCGTTTTTAGAAATTTTAGTGGTTATGGTCACTTTAAGGCGTTTTACATCATAAAAATATTGACTCTCATAAATAAAATCAGTAAACATGGTCACAACTCTGTAACAATATCGAGCTAAACAAACAAGAGTATGGTGGAATAAGAATTCTTTAATTTCTGTGTTATCGACAAAGTGCTACACGGCATATAATAAGACAAGTGTGCATCGCAACTATAGGGAAATACGTCCCACGCTGTGTGCTCAGTAACTGAAATACTGATGAGAAATTTTCCACAAATGTTTATACTGCACCGGTAAACAAACAGTTGAAGTGCTACTAATGGACAAGAGAGGGAATAATAACAAAGCAATACTGACAAACATCTGCTCCTGAAATTTGTTTCTCAAACGAAGTTTTTCCGCTACCAATGCCTATCACCTTTTATATTTTAGTAGTAGAGTAGAATTCCGATAAATCGATCTTATATGGACTGAATACATATTCTAACAGAATATAGGAAACAAAAGTAATATGTATTCTAAAATGTATTACATATTAGTATGTTACCCTTGTCCGGTCTCTTTAAGGCAATGTATCTATGAAAATTAAAAAATCCAGTTGTTTTCTGATTGTTTCGAAGTTTTTGCACATACTCAGAACATAAAGTAAATAGTATACCCAAAATTTCAATGCCATATGTCAAACAATTTTTAAATTATTAATGTATTTATTAATAATAAATCACTTGATATTCTCATATGAAATGACCCTTGGACGCCACAGTTTACTGTATCTCTCCTAAACTTTTAATATGAGTCCAGTATACAAGTATAAAGAAATTTTCATACCAAAATTGCTTATGTTTAATTAGTTTAAGAGAAAAAACTGTTTTTTATACTATTTATCAATATTTTCAATTTTTTCAGTATGAGTTATGAAAAATATTTAACTTCAGCTCAATTATTTAATATTTTTAACTAGCGCACGACAAAATTTAATACCTAGTCTCTGAAGGTCTCCTAAAACTTTCAAGCTAACAAGTTACAAACTAGGGCCCAAGGAGCATTTTGAATAGTGAAAAAATGCTGAAAAAGCTGAGAAAATGCAGTTTAATGCTTAACAGTATGTTTTTATACTTTAACCAAATCCAATCAACTTGAAATTCCCCAGCACCATATTGGGACACTATGTTGTTTTCTTCTTGGCCTCAGTAGCATTTTTTTTTTTAAATTTTAAGTTTCCTTAGTTGCTTTTTAATATGAAAACTTCCCTTTCGCTTTCGCATTGTTCACAAAATTTAGAAATTTATTGTTCTTAGCTAACCTTTACACTATGCACTTTCGCAAATTTATGCACAAAATTCATAAAATATCGGCTTGTTACGGCTTTACTATAGACCAACGAATGACTTAAAATGTATTGACTACCTGAACAATGCCTTATATATAACTGGAACACTGAAATAACCTGGCAAGATTACAGAATTACAGAACACTGACGGCATTTCTCTGTTTGGAAGCAAAACATGTGTCATATTAATAATAATAATAATAATAATAATAATAATAATAATAATAATAATAATAATAATAATAACAATAACAATAACAATAACAGTAACAGTAACAGTAACAGTAACAGTAACAGTAACAATAACAATAACAACAACAACAACAACAACAACAACAACAACAACAACAACAACAACAACAACAACAATAACAATAACAATAACAATAACAATAACAATAACAATAATAATAATAATAACTACTACTACTACATGTTTCACAAGCATATGACGTTTCTTACAAAATACATGTTATTATGACATAAGCTGCTTTTATCCTGTTCTGTATGATCACGTTATGAATCTAAAGATCTCATTTTCAGTTTATCTTCAGAATTGGAATCATCTGATTGATACAAATACAAATTGTCATTCAAGGATAAGATATCATCACAAGGTAGATGGTGCATTTCTTCCAAATTCTTGTAATTTTGTAAATCATTGCTTTTATTCCTGTTTTTTGAGAAGTATTAACTTTTACTTGCAATCACAAAGATATATTGCACCACTAACGAGGAAAAACACATGTCAGTAATATGTAATGCGAGTAGAGTTTGGTTGACCTCTGTGACGCCTAACTTCCGATTAGTCATTCTTGGAGCTAAAAATAAACAGATCAGATTGTCGCTCTGCCAAACAGTCGAGCAAGGTGTAATGTTAGATGTCCCAGTCAGGCGATTACATAGGCACGTTCGTTCGAAAACTGTAGAGTAGGACTCTCCCAGGCCCTTAGCAACCACTGGAGGGTTAAGAACCTATTAATGTTCTTTCATTTACATTAATAATTTCTTAAGCAAGTATAAAAGTATAAAAGAATAAAATCCTAAATTTTAATATGACTGAAAGTTTTGCCATTAGGTACATCCAGTTAGAACACAGGAAATATAATTCGAATATATATATTCTGTAATGTACAGTTTTATAATGACTTCATTAAATTGCTGTAATATTTGAATGTTTTTACTTTTTAGAACTTACTCCCTCTTCTGCAAAGAACTCATACAATTTTCTATATGATTGACATAAAAATGCAAAGTCTAACATTCATACTACTTTATCTACTTGTTATTCTTCCTGTTGTATTTGAGGTTGTTCAACAGTGCTTTGGAATAGGGTTTTCCCAGTGTTTTTTGTTTATTTTGGGTTCTTTATTGTATTCAATGTAAGTCTAAAGGTTGTATGCATAAGATGATCAAACCACAAGCAATGCTGGTGTTCATAACATTCATAATTCACATTTACAACTGCTTCCTTCAACTGCAATAAGTGCCACCGAATACAACCCGTGACATTTCTTTTTGACCCAGGGGTCTCCGTCTAGGGGATATGTGAATAGCGACCACAAGGTACCCAAGCTGAGCAGAACATTGCTTCCACTTACTGGTGTTTTGCTCCTCACTGTAACTTTTCTATCTGACCTTACCTTGGTCATCTCTTGTTCTCTTCCGACCCCGATGCTATTAGGGTTCCCGAGGGCTTGGGAGTCTTTATTTTTCCAACCTCTCCATTTCTCTATAAAATCTTAACCCCTAACATGCTGACCTGTCATGGCATGTAATACGTCCTCTGATTGGTAATCAGAGGATATGGTCGGTGAATTTATTTTGATAATCCTCCCGGTCAGGTCGGTGAGACCCGTAAACCAACGACAGGTGTGGTCCTCCAGACATTCTGGGGGTTGTGAGAGAGCGATGTGACCGCCAAAACAAAAATATGGTGCTCTCTAAAAAGCGGTTATATTACTGCTATTGCTCTCTTCAATATCATCAGTGAAAAATATTCGAGAGCAAGAGGATTAATGACTTCATTGTCAGAAATCCAGCATTAGCTAATAACATATACACATACACCCGAAATTATAGGGGGATGATCTATGCAATAAAATCCATTGTGTTGGTTTTTACTGAATATCGCATTTGTTATATCCACTTTGCTCCCTTCTTCGTAATTCATGTGTCTTTTAGAAGATAATATTTTATATGAAGGGTTGTTGACATGCGTGAGCCCGCCCACTAGGGTTTCTATAAAGAAACAGGGTTTAAGTGTCCCCAAGTAAGCCCCAGGATGACTGTATTGGTATCTAGATAGTCCTAAGTTCTAAATGGATAAAAATGGAGGTTATCTTCCAAAGCTACCGTTTGTAGCAAACAGGTGCCTTTGGGGACTTGGATTTGTGTGTGCTCGGGTGCAATGAAAGATCCGAT
The DNA here is from genome assembly GCA_030765045.1 of Tenodera sinensis. Lineage (NCBI taxonomy): Eukaryota > Metazoa > Arthropoda > Insecta > Mantodea > Mantidae > Tenodera > Tenodera sinensis. The sequence goes on from CM060964.1 coordinate 22,922,599, forward strand.
GTTACCGGTCTCCTATAATGTTTCTCTCTATTTAATATTGGTAGAATCCGCCATTCGTCCATGCTCCATACTAGCCCTGGGTGAGTCAATCTCTTATTGCTTTGAATTCAGTCCGACAAACGCATTAGGCTATGCACTCATGTAAGTGCTAGGTGAACGGCGAAAGGAGTGATGCTGCGTAAACATTTTACCTGTATATCTCTACGCACCAACATCTGGATGAGTCCGTCTAATATTGTTTTGAAGTCGAAATTCTGGTACTTAAATTATAGGCAATGAGCTAAGATCGGTTTCAGGCTCAGGATCGAAGACAAACATTAAATGGAGAGGTAGAATCAGATAAGAGGAGCGGTGTTGGAATAAGAGACGCAGTTTAGCATTTCCTTACCAACATATATCCTGCGCATTATATCGTAGTTGGTTAGGTGCTGGCCTACTGATCCCAAGGTCGTGGGTTCAAATCCGGCTCAGGCCGATGGTTTTTAAGTGTGCCTAAAAACGTCAGCTCCATGTCAGTAGATTTACTGGCACGTAAAAGAACTCTTGCAGGAACAAAATTCCGGCACACCGGATACGCTGATGTGATCCTGGCAATTGTCAGCGTCGTTAAACAACAAAATTACTATTATTGTGCATTTTGAATGAAATGATAGCCTCCGTAGCGCAGTTGGTAGCGCGCTTGCCTCTGGCGCGGAGGACCCGGGTTAGATCCCCGGTACCAGCATGGGGATTTTGCCCTACTGGGAGGTCTGGCACGGGGTGCACTCAGCCCTCGTAAATCCCGGGGGAGCAATGGAGGAGCTACTTGATGGAGAAGTAGCAGCCTCAGGTCGCGAAGGCCGCATTAGCGGCCAGGAGGGCTCGGGAAGCTGTCCACGTCCCATCCTCCAGTACTGCACTCCACCAATGACGCCTGTCGTGGGCAGAGGCGGGGGACGCAGTGGCTGGACGGCAAGCCTTGGCCCTTCATGGGCTCTTGCGCTACGGGTTTAGTTTTATAAATGAAATACGCTAGGAGAGATCAAAAATAGCTCACTCCTAAGGGGAAGCGCTGATAAAGAAGAAGAAGAACACACAAATGAAAATACCCTAGGAAAGGAAAGACTCGAACCCAGAGCTCTCTACGTCCTAAAACACCAGAGTGTGGCCTTGGGGGCCGCCTGCCTTTGTTAACCAAGCGTTAATAGCGCATTACACGGTTAGAAACCTGTCTATTAGGGTATGGATGGACGGATGGATGGCTGTATAAATCACATTTTCCGTGTCTATTCCAAGGAAACAAGAAGCGTTCGTCAGATGTTATTCTCTACATGGATATGGAACATATTTCTACGAAAACATAATGAGCATCTGTTTAATAAATGCTGTCCCACGCGAGAAACAGAACATGTACTCCATTTAGGCTTTATACCCTTGTAGGTGTATACCCGTATATTGCTTTCACATTCAATGTTACGAAATGTTTAATAAGAAGGTTTTTCCCTCGATCTGAAACAGAAACGTAAAATGAAATATTTCTTTGCTCTTTGAGGCTTAAGAGTAAAGGCGACGATACAGGCTGTGTAATAATGCAAACAACTGGCACCGAAAGAGTATTTCACCTTCACTTTCATCTTGAATTAATAATGTTCACTTTATCGTAGGCGTGAAATTCCGTCAGAGAAGGGAATTTTGGTTCTGTCACTGTGCTCAGTATGAATCGAAAATAAGCATAAATTCTTCAACTCCTCGTTATCGAACGCGTGTATAAAATAGATGTTGAGGGATTGTAACAACATGAAAAATAGAAATAAATACTAATTGCCAAGTACGTACAGCCATGGCTATATTTTTAAACAAAACCGGTCTCTCACCGGTACGGTATTTAGTTACACTTTAACAAGGACAATATTAGCCTAGGATAATTATACTTTAGGTTATTATTTTTCTCCTAAACGTTCTAACCATAGAGGACGGAGAGGATATTATTTCAGATGCATTGAAACAAAACAAAACAAAAGCGCACAAAGCATTTTAACATCCTTCTTACTTTGTACTTTCTCTACCATGTAAAAAACTTTTTAGAAAAAAGGTCCGCGTGTGTCTGTGTGTCAGTCTGTGAACAACATAATTCGGAAACGAAATGTCAGTTAAAAACCAAAGTTGGTATTTAATTTCAATATCTTTCAACAATGCGGTACGAAGATTTTGAAGAAAATCATCCACCCTAAACTGCCCTTTACATGGAAAATTTTTATTTTCTTAAAAATGGCTGTTTAAGCTACTTTTATGGCAAATGAAGTGTATGTTTTGAATTTTCTGGCTATAGCCTGTGTAGTCCTGTTTACTCCTGATGACTTGCATAACTGGTAAACCGTAAGTGATAGACAAAATCTTAGAAGTAAATCTCGTTTACGCACACATTTTGTGTTCAAATACACTTTTTTTTGGAGTGAACTATTTTGGAGATATTCCTTGTGATTGGATATAGCATATAGTGGAATAAGAGTCTGTAAGAATAGCTAGTACAAGAGTAGAGAAAGTAATGTGAGTGCAACAAATCAGATTTTTTTTTAAAACAAGTGCCACCTTTATCTTGAATGACGCAACCGGAGCGCACCGGGTATCACGTTCAATGATCTCCCTTTGTGGTACCCTACCTCATGCACCTACGGAGATAAATGGCAATTGCAGTTCAGGGCAACGTTGTGTGACATAATGTAAACTATTACTGATTGTAGTTATCATAGTGTGTACTACAAAACAGCGAGTGTTTGGCTCAAATTAAGTTAGAAATTCCCTGTTGTTGCCGCTTTTAACAAAGCCATAATATGTAGGTTGTTAGGAAACTGTATACAGAATGATAGGACAAAATAAATATGAACAGAGAATAGGTTTAATCAAGCAAGAATTAAACGCAGAAAGAATCCCTAGAAAATCATCAAGTGTTATATGCCACTGGCCATATCGCTCTCCAGATCTAAACCCATGTGAGTGAGTGAGTGAGTGAGTGAGTGAGTGAGTGAGTGAGTGAGTGAGTGAGTGAGTGAGTGAGTGAGTGAGAGAGTGAGTGGGTGAGTGGGTGGGTGAGTGAGTGAGTGAGTGAGTGAGTTGTATTGTTGTAGTGTTTAACGCCCGGTTTTACTACTACGGCACCGCAGGCGGTGACACTGATGACACATGGAATGAAGATGGAGCACCAGTGGAATGAGATGGCGGGGGAAACCGGAGCACCCGGAGAAAACCCGCCCTAACGCCGCTTCGTCCACCACGAATACCACATGCGGGTCCCTGGGATCGAACCCGGGCCGCCTAGGTGGTAGGCGAGCGCGCTAACCGCTCGGCCACGGCGCCGCCGAGTGAGTGAGTGAGTGAGTGAGTTGGGTTTAAGGGCCCGTCGAAAACTAGTTCATTAGGGCCCTAAATCCATGTGACTGTTATTCGCGGGGCACATTGAAAGATATTCCTATATGCTTGACAAATGACACGAAAGAGCATGTTTGTGTTTAAAATATTTAAGATGCAGAAATTCGTCAGTAATCAATAACGTGCTCAGTAGGTATCAGCTAGTCTATAGACGCAGCTGTGCGTAATTCGAACCCTTTTATAAAGGAAATCACACACGCCTATCATCTTCCATCTTTAGCATTATGTGGGGAAGAATCGGCGGATTCTGCACGAACGGATGCCGCAGAACCGGCGGACTGCTAGTTGCGTCATTGGGAGAAAATGCGTTTTTCACAACACATGTTTGTCCATAAATGATTTCGAATACAACATATAGAAAAAACCCGCTAACTTGAAGGAAAAATTCTGCAGTTGCAATAATGAGCTCTTGTAATGCAAAAGTTAAAAGAGTAATCGCAAACATTCATGCATGCTTTATCAGAAAACGCATATTCATTTGAAATGAACAGCAAAGAATGTTTCAGAAACGGCTAACGATACGAAATACTTTTTCACTCGAAGTGTATACCCGAGTACATATTAAGGAGGTAGATATACTTCTTAGCATCAGTTTTGTTTATACGTATGGTGTCGTATTTATATAAATTGTATAAAATTCAACCAGAATGAATGGGATTTTACAGAGTATTCATTCGAAATTCAAAATGTACATCTTATTCATATCTCAAAAATGCATTAATCAAGATAGAAATTGCTGTTTTTTGGAACATCAAAATAAAATGTTTCTCATAAAAAGTGTAAATTGCATGAGAGCAATTATTTCCTGAAAATCTTTGTGTTCCTTACTTGAAAGATATTCATCTTAAGTATTTGGTATTTATTCAATTTTACTTCTCATTGATATTCAACACATATACACCTGTATTTCTAAATGATTTCCTGGTGTTTAAGGGACCTCAAACCTTATGATAAAATATACGTAGGTAAGCGACAGAGAAATTAAAAACTATTATGCTTTTATTTCACTTACATATATAAAAGCAGTGAACCGATGTGGAAATTTCACTGTAAATGTGTTTTGAGGAGACCCCCTGAATCCAAAAAAAAAGCATTTTTAGAAAAAGGTCGTGTGTGTGTCTGTGTGTGTCTGTGTGTGTCTGTGTGTGTCTTTGTGTGTCTGTGTGTGTGTGTGCGTGCGTGCGTGCGTCAGTTTGTCAGTTTGTCAGTCTTTGGACAGGACAACTCAAAAACGAAAGGTCGGTTAAGAACCAAAGTTGATATTTAATTTTAATGTGTTTCAAGGATGAGGCACAAAGATTTTGAAGAAAATAGCCTCACCCTAAACTACCCTTTACATGGAAGATTTTTCGAAAATCTTTATTTTCTTGAAAATGGCTCTAACGATTTTGATTAAAATGCCGTATGTTTAAGATATTTTTTGAAAAATGAAATGTATATTTTGAATTTTCTGGCAATAGCCTATGTAGTACTCTTTACTCTGGATGACTTTTGAATAACTCGTAAACCGTAAGAGATAGACAAAATCTTACTATACAAAATGTTAGTCTCTCTAAAACACACAATTTATGTCCAGATACATTTTTTGTAGAGTGAACCATTTCGGAGATATTCCTTCATATTTGCATCAGTTTCGAAAAATATAACTTTCGTGAAATGTAACTACGTTGTTCATTTTTTTACATGTTAAGAGTGCAAAGAGAACGGGATCTCAAAGGTGTAAAAGATTTATCTATTGCAAAAAGCCTATGATATTCTAATATTCCCCTTGTACCTACAAGGAAATAAGCAATAAGATAATATGTACAAATGTTTATCTCAACTAACACGAAGAAGATATAGGAATAAGAGTGTGTAAGAATGTTTAGTACAAGAGTAGGGAAAGTCATGTGAGTGCAACACATCAGACTTTTTCTGTTTTTTTTTTTTTTTTTTTTCCCTTCCTTATCAATGTGTAACAGTATGACAATGAATAAACAAAACTGAGAAAAATAAAGATTTTAATGCAATTAATCATACCCAATCCCTATTTGGAACTGCGTGAGGCATGAGAGATTTTATCCTCTGTCTAGAAAATTATAATCCAAATTCACTTTGTTATTGCTTTTATTGTATTCTCTGAATCGTTATAGTTCGCAACTGTTCTAAAGTCACTTGATGGAGGTTGCTATTTAATTCTGGCTTCCACTTTTGAAAGGTGTAGATTAAAGTTTGTTATCATCTTCCGTTCCGATATTACCACTACTATTTGCATTCCTGTTCCTGTTAGTTTTTTATTCTTTTTAGATGTTTACTGTTTGCATAACCTTGTTTTAATAGAGGTGAAGTGCTTTCCATAAAACCTCTGCTTGGTTAACATATTTTTTCTATCCACGTTTGATGGTTTATAACTTCATACTTCTAGACATACACAGTATGGAAAATAAAAATGGAAAACGGAGTGAATCCTTTGGTTTCAAAGTCTTCCTAGTATTTAGTTTTCATGTACCTCGAGCATAATGCAGGAACATATTTCCAGGAAGAGTTGTTTTGTTTTAGTTTCAAAATAGTGCTATTCTATGTGATAGATGGCCATTTTACTTTCTCCACTACGTATAGTAATGTAGATTAAGTATTGTATTCCAACCAAAAATTCTATGTTGAAATTTCGCAGGAAACATATGTTTTGAGGCCGTCTGAATTCACAAAAGCACTTTTATAAAAAGATCCGTGTGCGTGTGCGTGTGTGTGTCCGTTCTGTGGTCGGACTGGGTGGCTCAGTTGGTTAGACGCTGGCCTACTGTTCCCAAGGTCGCGGGTTCAAATCCGGCCCAGGCCGATGGTTTTTAAGTGTGTTTAAAAACGACAGCTCCATGTCAGTAGATTTACTGGCATGTAGAAGAACTCCTGCGGGACAAAATTACGGCACACCGGCAACGCCGATGTGATCCTGGCAATTGACAGCGTCGTTAAACAACAAAATATTTTTTTTCCGTTCTGTGTCCGTCTGTGTGTCAGTCTGTGAACAGCATTGCTCAAAAACGAAAAGTTCTTTAAAAGCCAAAGTTGGTATTTATACTTAATGTTTCTCAAGAATGCAACACGAAGATTTTGAGGAAAATTGCTTCACCCTAAACTACCCTTTACATGGAAAATGTTTCGAAAATTTTGATTTTCTTTAAAATGACACGATTTTGATTAAAATGCTATATGTTTGAGATATATTTATGACAAACGAAATGTAAATCTTGAATTTTCTGGCTATAGCCCCTGTAGACGTATTTACTCTGGATGACTTTTGAATAACTCCTAAACTGCAAGAGATAGACCAAATCTTACTATACAAGAAGTGTAGATCTTGCTAAAATACACAATTTATGTCCGAATAAATTTTTTGTAGAGTGAACAATTTCTGAGATATCCCTTGTTATTTGTGTGAGTTTTGGGGAACTTATGCGTTTATCAAATGGAACATCGTTATTAATTTTTGTATGTTCACCGTGCAAAGGGAACGAAATCTCAAAGTTTTAAAGGATTTGACTATCACTGAAAACCTCAGTATGCTCATATTCCCCTTGTACCTACAAGAAAATAAACAATAAGATAAGTTGTGCAAGTGTTTATCTCAACTAACACGAAGAAGATGTAGGAATAAGAGTTTGTAAGAGTGGTTACAACGAGAGTAGAGAAAATCATGTGAGTGCAACACATCCAATTTTTTATAAGCGGACACTAACAAATGTTTGGGTAAGTCGAAGTATTTCCGTTAGAAGAATTGTGGTTATTCATGCAGCTGTGGCACATGTTCTCCCTTATAGGTATTTTTTCCTTGCAAGAGACAGATCATTTGCTTATACCGGCGTTTGAACGTAAATTATTTAAAGGTAAAGCAAAAATGTGCCGTATGTATAACAGGGACTTCATATTGGCAATGAAACGTGCAGATTCGTCCGCTAAAAGCGTTTGATTGACATATTGCTTACGTCTTCCCAAGGATGGTTACAGAGAAACACTGCCAATGCCCTTGCTATTTCAGTGCGATTAAATGAATTATAGTTTTAATATTAATGAGTATGAAGATAATAGGCATTTATTTAAGGATAATTGTAATACCAGGATGATATCAATGTCGCCATTACCTAATGACCATTGCGACGCTAACTGCCTCGACCTATCCATATTGCGCTGGTATGTGAATGTAATTAGTGCATTATTAATGAATAATTATTTTGTGTTGCTGAAATGATGTGTTCTCTTGTATAATTTATATTTGCTGATGTCAATTAGTGCTGGTATTCTTCTTTGCTGGCCCGTGACTCCACTGCTGCTTTCTTTTTTTTTTCTTCTGGTACAACATGGATCGGTAACCGTGGCCCTGTTGGCTGTATTTCGCGCTTCGCCCTCCAGAGTTCGTCGGTTCGAGTCCCACCTCGCGTAGTGTGTTCATGTTTAAGCAAGTTGAAAGAAAACGTGGTATATTTAAAAAATCTGATGTGTTGTACTCACATGACTTTCTCTACTTTCGTATTAACTATCCTTACAAACTCTTCCTTCTATATCGTCTTCGTGATAGTTGAATTAAACACTTGCAGAAATTGCCTTATTTGAGGCACAAGGAGAATATGGGAAAACAGTAGGCTTTGAGCGATAGTCCAATCTTTTAAAGCTTTGAGATTCTGTCGAATATTTTGTCAAATATTTTAATGCTTTCAAATTCCGTTTTCTTTGTAGGGCTAACATAAAAAATTAATAACTGAGCAATTCCGCGTGTGGCTAACTGACATTTACACTACATTTTCTTCTTAAAATGTCTGTCTAATGGCCAATATAGGTGTAAAAATGTTATTTTAACGACATACGATGACAGAGAATACTTTGGCGGTTGTGTTAGGAAAGATAAAAGCCTTAAAAAATTGAAACAATTATTTAATAATGAGCGCCAAACCATTCGTGACTAACTGACATTTTTGTCAACTGCAGGTCCAACTTCAAACGTGTGTCCTCCGTTTTCTCTGAAAGTTTTCGTATTTGATTTGTTCTTAAAAATCACTTGTGAGACGAACTTCTAAGCTTTCAAATTACCTGAAAAAAGGTTTGGTATGTTATTCTCATCTGGAGATATTTATTCAAAGGTCAGCGTGATTAACTGACATGAGTTTGTGACTAACTGACATTTGCGAAAATTGCAATACCTTGCCTTTTTTTACATGGTATAACATATGGTAAATCATAGAGATACGTATTATACGTTACATACATGTAATACATACAGGTGTGTAATTGTATTTATCGTTTTGACAATTATCATATCCTTTGGAGAAGCATTAATATCATGCAATATAAACAGATGTTGACAGCTCTCATTTTTTATCACAGTTACGTCATTGCAAGTATAAAAAGCTGACTCAAAACCATAACAAAGACGACACATGAGAGCACACAGCACATACCTGTAACACACTATTGTAGTTACTGGATTGAACGCCTTATAGTGCTGGAACGCTAAATGCAGTAGTCTCGTAGTACACGCGCATATCACTACACTGTTTTTATTTCCGAAAGTTGTGCATCATTCTGACAATTTCTGCACATGAAAGAAAAGCATATTCCACAACATTGAAACCTAATACTTTCACATAATGAACCCGCTGAGTGGATGGCATAGGTAAAATACGCTCACATCTTTTGTCGAGAAATTCTTTTGCTTCTTCAATTTCAGGCAGAGAAACTTCAAGAAGACATATTTTGGTTTACTTTCTAACAGTATTAACAAATTCTTCAGCACTCTGAATCCTGCTTCCTGCTTTCGCAGCTGTCCATGCCATCCTCTTCACTTGTCCTCAAATCGCATCTACTGATTCCGTGATAGGATTCGAAGAAGTACCATTCAATTTGGATTCCAAATACTTCGGAAAGATATGTCACATGACTCAATGTGTATTTCTGCTTAAAATGACTAGCAGCTCCATCAGAAAACACTTTCACAAGTGCAAGATTCGGAACAATATCCAATATTTCCGAAAATATATTCCTTAAGCAAATATCAACTGCATATTTGTCATGTGATACATAATCAGACACCAAAGCAAAAACTGTTTCTGAACTTCACCAATATACGCTTCCAGGAGCTTGGTAAGATATTGAATCATCGTGATAGAACTTGATGATTGCACTTTTAAGTTCCTCTGATAGTTGTTTTCCTGATACCGGGACAGAATGCTTTGGTTTTACAACATGTAATCCCTCTTCAACTGCTAACTTACGAATCATTTCTTTTCTTTTGCGTGGAGATTGCGGCAATGCTTCCTCAACACGTTTTCTGCACTTTCCAAAATGCTGTCTGCTTTTGAAAGCGGTTGATGTTGATGGAGTATCCTTATCAATCCCTTCTTGGTCTCTTATTTTCTGTCTTGCCCGCTGTGCTTGCTTATGTCTCCTATATTCAGCTTTGAGGTGTTCTCTTCCTTGTTTAGCTTGTTTCAGTATTGCTCTTCCTTTCCTCATAGTCACTTTTATTTTTTCCTTCCATTGTGCATAACTGCCTTGCTCCTTCAGACATTGTTTGTATTCACGTTGTCTTTGGGCTGGTGTGTTAGCCATGGAGTCAGAAACGGACTGATAGGTCTATCCTGACCGAAGTCTCATAAGCACTGTACGCGTATGACGATCACAGGGCGCCAGCACTAATTGTCCGTTAGTCACGTGTTTTGTGGGAAAACGAATGACTATAGAAGAAAACTTTCTCATACTTTTTTATTTGTTATATTGTAATGACGCAGAATCAAAAAGGATACTTTTGTTAAGTCTATTACTTTTCCCTGCAGAGGACTTTCCTTATTTACCGTGACTAACTGACATTGACACACAGTAATAATTAAACAGGCTCTAAGGATTATTTATAAATGTCGAAAATTATTAGCCATATGCACGTTTTGAAGACGAAGAGTCATTGTATGATGTACAGAACAAAAAAATTAAAACAGTTGTACATAGCTCCTGAAATATTGATATGAAAATCACTGTTATTCACGCTTATTTTTTGTGTTTTGGAAATATATGGTTAAAGTGAAATTTGAACCCATATCCACGTCAAAAACATTTATTTTACACTTCATAAGATACTTTGGAGTATCTAGCATCATCTTTCCTCAGTAAAAAAAGTGAAACATTGATTTCAAATTTTAACACTCGTTATGACATATTCGCGGAATTGCTCAACTATGTTCCATTTCACAGAAGTATGTTCTCCAAAACTCACAAAAATAACAATGACTATCTCTGAAATGTTTCACTCTACAAAAAAAAATCTATTTAGACATAAATTGTGTAGGAAGATCTAAATTTTTGTATAGTAAGATTTGGCTTATCTGTTACGATTTACCAGTTATGCAAACGTCATCCAGAGTACATAGGACTACATGGGCTATAGCCAGAAAATTCAAGATCTCAAACATATGGCATTTTAATCAAAATCGTTAAGTCATTTCAAGAAAATAACAATTTTTGAAAAATTTCCCATGTAAAGGATAGTATAAGGTGGAATAATTTTCTTCAAAATCTTCGTGTCGCAATCTTGAAAGACATTAAACTGAAACACTATCTTTGGTTTTTAACCAACTTTTCGTTTTTAGTTAAGCTGTCCACAGACTGACAGACACACAGACACACACACGGACCTTATTCTAAAGATGCTTTCTTTTTTATTCAGGGGGCCACAAAACATATATTTCCGGTGAAATCTCGGCATCAAATTTTTGGGTGGAATACAATTCCTCTACTTTGCTATACGTAGTAGAGAAAGTAATAAAAAAGGACTGGTGTGGACCATCGTTGCAAAGCATGCCTTTCAACCACTCTGGTGAAATAGCACAATGCTCACCTTTTATCGCTCACCAAACCCTGACCTACGTCACTAGGCTTTAGCGTGCGTGTCGGATTTGAACTACAGCCATTAAGAGTTTGGTTCATCCAGGCCTAGAGCGGAATACAGATGATAATAAATTAGATAGAGAAAACACAATAAGATACTAGAAACATGGGCACGTTTCCATGAGTTTGACTGTACATCTAAATGGGAGGAATCTTCTCTTTCCTCACATAGGAGTGTGTTAGGGATTATGTGTTACTCTTTAATTTTATGGAGTATTTCTCTATAGAATTAATAATACAATATCAATTGGCAAACCAGAGTAAACCTTAAATATTCCATACATACTCAGATTTTAGAAACTTGAGGGAGCAAGGTAATCTGAACAAACAGAAATTACGCTGCAGTAAGTTCAAATAAGTTAAATTACTACTGCTCTTAAAGTTCTGAATGGTCGTTCCTGAAATGTTTATGAATTATTCTATAAAGTATTAAAATTATTTCAAGTGGTACACCCGCAAACATTGTGTGAACAATGCTGTAATATCGTTTTATTTCAAATCGAATGAATTCAGTCACAATTTAGTGTAAACATGACGTTCTGAAATCTCTCTTAGAAATTAAACTTTGCATGACACTTCAAAATTACGTTGTGACTAAAATCTTTCGATTTAAAGTAAATACTATATTATAGAAGGTGAATCAAAAAGTAAGTTGCACTTGCTCGCCACAAGAGCACGCTGTGTGTCGTGACGGTGGCCAATGTGTAGCAAGCTACAGTAACTGCTCACACATCCGATAGGTAGCGTGGTGTGGTATCCCGTCGTGTTGTGTGAGCAGAGCAGGCCTGGCTCAATGGCATGCCAACTGGATATTCACTCCAAATTGGAGGTGCGTACAACAATCAGATTTCTATGGGCCAAACAGCTTAGTTACATGGACATTCATTGTGAAATCACTGCTCCTTATTGTGGGCATGCAATTTTTCACCGCAACACCTCACACGGCCCATCAAACGTCGGAACTGCTACAACGATTCAAGTGGGAGATAAGACACTATCCCCCATACAGTCCAGACTTAGCGCCATGCGATTACTATGTGTTTAGTAAGGTGAAAGAGGATCTTGGTGGACGACAATTCCGAAACGATGAGAAGGTGATAGCAGCTGTATCCAGCAGGTGTTTACACAGCACTGGAGGTGATCTCTACACATCCGGAATCGAATAGTTGGTTGCCAGATCCGATAAAATCTCTTGGGGACTATGGAAAAGTGAACTTACATTGTATGTTGCCATAGCTGTGTTGCCTATGTGTATGTGGTTTAATAAGTGGCCATAACTTGAATGTGCAAGTTACTTCTTGATTCGCCTTCGTATTATACTATAATGGTAGTAATTAAGACGAGATTTTCCTTTTCATATGAGCGTTTTAATTACCATTATAGTTGTTTCATACGACAATTTATGCTCGACCATATACCTAATTTTATAGTTGAAATATTGTGAAATGTTGTTCACTCACCAGGGACAATGACCTGCATATCGCATCAGCTGATATTTGGAGTTCTGCGCAGGAGCTAAACGATCGATTCGTTTCCAGCACGTCACAGCTGCATGATGAAAATGATAACCTTAGAATGCTACGCAGCATTAAAAAATAGAAGACAAATTGAATATATTGGTTTTCAGACGAAACTTTATTTCATGTGTAAGTTATTTATTGTACAATTAGTGAAATTAATTTCCGGGACTGTACTTAGTGCAGTATTCTTGGAAGTTGATGCTGTATTGAGGTTAAGTTGTGTGTTTTGTGTACGTTGCATCTTACTTAGGTGGAGTAAGTTGCATCTCACTGTCAAGAGTGTCTGCCACATTTTAGCGTTTTCTAAACTCGCGCTAGTTGCGTTTCGAGAATTAATCGATATTGCACTTTGCCATTGCTGCATGGGAATTCTGTGATTGGTGGAACACCTGTCCTTTAGTGTAAGTTGAATTGTCCGATTGGATGAAGACCAGTACTTTGAATTTAAGGAGGTCCATTAAAGGATCGCTATCACAATTACAAGTGATAAATTTGGGTATGGCCGAGCACAATGCCTGCGTACAATTAGTGAAATAATAAACAATTTTTATCCATTCTTCAAAGAGCAAGATGGACTCAAATATTTGACAGGGGGAGGGGCGAAAGGGTTCTTTATTGGAAATGACTTTGATGGACGTATTTGTTACAGCCATCAAGTGGAATTGTTGGTTAACGTATGGCCGAAGGAGTACCTTCCACCCGTTAGGTATATCCCAAGTGGGATTCAGCGCAAGGGAGTAGCGAATATTGCAGAAGCCGCGGAAGAGACCGATGTCATGGATTATTGTGAGCATATAAATGTGTCCCCTTCACCGCACTGATTTAAGACGTTGAGCAGCAAAACAAGCCCCGTTTGCTTCCTGCGAGAGGGAAAGGATCTTGCTAGTGTAATAATTAACAACGCAGTTAATTAACAAGGTCGATTGCCTGAAGTGCAGCGAACTTTATCTCCATACCAGACCATCAGTGTTGATAAACTATGTCACAAATCACTGGCTTTATGGGATATTCACCAAACAAGATTTATTGTTCAAGTAACTGAGGGAAGGACTGGGCTGGGGCTGAAACAGTCTTTCTTTCTGATATTCTCCAGCAACTTCTCAGCTTATAGGGAAGGTATCTCAAATGATCACGCCCGAGTTTCGTGAAAATGGGCATTTAAACCAGCTTTAGGGACTAAAAAACACGGTAGCAATCGAGGGACTAGCTTTTCATACTTCACGGGTACATGCAGATAAGCTGTATGGATATACAGGGTATAGGGCGTATAGAAGCATGGCTAAGGAATAATACAAGCTGCTACACTGAGCGAAACCTTGTAACAATACTGTAATGCAATTCGACGGATCGCCTCTGTAGCGCAGTTGGTAGCGCGCTTGCCTCTGGCGCGGAGGATTCGATCCTCGGTACCAGCATTGGGATTTTCCCCCGCTGGGAGGTCTGGCACGGAGTGCACTCAGCCTCGTTAGATCCCGGAGCTACGTGATGGAGAAGTAGCGGCCCCAGATCGAGAAGGCCGCATAACTGGCCCGGAGAGCTCGGGGCGCTGACCACGTCCCAGTACTGCACTCCACCAATGACGCCTGTAGTGGGCAGAGGTGGGGAACCAGCGCCTGGGCGGCAAGCCTTGGCCTTTATGGGCTGTTGCACTGGGGTTTAAAATAAAAAATACCATTCGACCAATCCCACATCTGACACCAATGTGACAAAAACGGCAGAAGTCCAGTCCATTTACTTTTCTGACACTTTATTCTCCTCCAAAATTTTTTTGCACAAATACCCAATTATCTTTCTCTGCCGTTAACATAATATATAGTATTTTGTGATATTACAACTCACAAAGATTTTCTTCTCGTAATCTCGACCCTGACTTCCCAATTTATTCACTTTCTGTCTCTCGAACAACTGTCTTTGACGATACAACCACTCGACACTCATTAACTGCTTCACTATCTCTTTCATTCTCTCTTTTCTTTCTTTCCTTTCTCACCTCCCCTTTCCTCCCTTCTCGTCCCCTCCCCTCCCCTCCCCTCTCCTCTCCTTTCCTATCCTTTCCTCTTCTTTTCTTTTCTATCCTTCTTTCCTTCTTTCTTCCCCTCTTTCTCTCCCTCTTTCTTTCCCTCTCTCTTTCTCGCTCTCTTTCTTTCTTTCATATTCCCAACATCCACAAAGGACTTAAATAGATGAAATACTTGTGACTGGCTCTCGTCTCTTGACGTTGAAAGTTCAAAGACTCCAAAATACTCCTAATTTGTCCTTTCACACGATTACTGCCGGTTGCTTGCTTGTGTCTGTCTTATGTTAAGGGGCTGTGTTATGCCCAAAGGGTGGACTCCATTAACTTTTGCATTCTTTTACACCCTCCTGTGGGGAGACTTTTCTTCCTTTTCTGCGGCTTACAGCCTTCCAAAGTACTCTAAACCTACAATTTAAAAGTATAGATTAACAAATATGACCACAAACAATATTACATCTAGAGTAATCGTAGCTTTTAAAAAGCATAATGCTTTTCATGTATGTGATTTTAGACAGAGGCAATTATTTTTGTTTTAATGGACAACAAGACCAAAAATGTCTATACTGTCTATAGTCTCATAAACATACTCAAAACTTGGGTTATAGAGCTTCTAAACAATTTTACCACGATGTAAGGTAGAAGAAAAATAAAAGTGTACCTATATTTTTTCCTTTGACTTTATAAATGGAAGATTAATCTGCTAAAATATAATTAAAAATAATTATCCTTTCAGACTTCAGTGGAAAATGTGCTATTGACAAGACACGCTCTCGTAAAAGCATTTTTAAAACCTTTCCCGGAATATTTTTAATTATCTTGAGTCTTTTTAACGAAGGTGTAGACCTCAGTATCCTCATTTTATCAATCGCAGAGCCAAGAGGAAATAGTTGTTAGTTGTCGTTTCGATTAACGCAATCAGCTGGAGCTCGTTTTCAGAAAATGTTTTGCGGCTTTGTTTCTCTTCGGTGAATACTGTTTAAACAAAGGTTTACCTCAAAGGATTATTTAAATGTAAAATGATTTGAGAAGTGTTCGAGGCCCTTAAGGGAATTTCAAAAGCGAGATCGGTGTGCGGTAAAAGTGGATGTCAGTAACAGATGACACGCTGTTAGAGCCGAACTGCTTTAGTTTCACTTCACGGTTTTGGATAAAATGGCACCGCTGGCAAAAATTAAAATCCTCTGTCGGTTCTGCTCGAATTGTGCACGCGCGCACAAGAAATTGTATCGATGAGTGCCCTTAGTCTACAGGTGCTTCTGCTACGTCCATCACAGGATGCAGTATGTTCTATCTTCCTGCATAGATCACCTGGAGCCTGTTTTCAATCGCTACAGCATAGATAAATCATCAGTACGTGAATTAACGGATAGCAGGATTCCCATGCAAGCTCTATATCAACATGAGCGTAAATGTTTACAATCTATCCAGGATGGAAATGAAATTATCCGCCAGACTTTAATAGCGAATTTCTCATGTTGTGAATAACAAGGAAGTCTAATACCAAATGTTGAAAAAATTATAGTTTTCTAGAAAAAAATATTTTTATAAAAAAATTGTATCATCACCTAGCTGAATTATTATTGATTAAAGGTTCTTGGTTTATGGCTATATTCATAGAAAATAGAATAAATGCTAACTTTTTCCTTTGGCGTATTTCAATAGATTCAACGGTTTTTGTGTAAATTAAATTTAAAAGATCCCACAATTTGTTGCATTTTTGTTGCAATAAATTGTGGCTTTTTAACATTAACGAAAAGTTGTCATTTATTCAATTTTCTATGAATATGGGCATAAATAAAGAACCTTCAATCAATAATAATTCAGCCAGGTGGTATTTGTTATATCGTAAAAATTGGTATCATTTTGAAAACGATATTTTATTTTACCGTTAGTAAACAACGATTACTGAAGTAAGAAACGGTGCCACATTTCAGCAAAATCCATTGGGTAGTATCTAAAATATATTTTTTCTTTCTTTCTTTCTTTCTTTCTTCCTTTCTTGCTTTCTTTCTTTCTTTCTTTCTTTCTTTCTTTCTTTCTTTCTTTCTTTCTTTCTTTCTTTCTTTCTTTCTTTCTTTCTTTCTTTCTTTCTTCCTTCCTTCCTTCCTTCCTTCCTTCCTTCCTTACTTCCTTCCTTCCTCCCTCCCTCCCACCCTCCCTCCCTTTCCTTCCTTCCTTTCCTTCCTTTTCTTCTTTCTTTCCTTATTTCTTTCTTTAATTCATTCATTCATTGATTCTTTCTTTCCTTCTTTCTTTCTTTCTTTCTTTCTTTCCTTCTTTCTTTATTTCTCTTTCTTTCCTTCTTTGTTTCTCTTTCTTTCGTTCTTTCTTTTCTTCTTTATTTATACCTATATTTATTTTGTAAAGTCAAGTTTATGGTTGACGCCCCAATTATCACGCCTTTTCTTATTTAACTAAAGCACTGTGCTCATAATTGGATATTATGAAAATACAAGAATGAAACACGGATAAAAATGAAAGAAAAATTACATATTCTTTAAATATGGTATATAATAATTAATTTAAAATTGAGAAACTTTTGCCGAATATAAACCTCTTAAGGTGTATTATAATTTTAGTCGTTGAACTTTAGTAGAAATGATCGATAAATGAGGTAATGTTTGTTTTGTTTTCCCTTTTTTCTTCTTTGTGAGAAATTATTGCAATGTTAAGTTTTACAATCAATATTCTCATAATTTATTATAACTCCTTACTTTATTTGTTCATGGTAGGACTAGAGCGAGGTTTATACAACAAAGGGGGACACGTCACACACTTAGAGTTACATAGAATCATTGTGGATTCCACCCCCCAGGAGACATTAGAGGCTACAGGTCACAAGCAGACCTTTCGCAAAGGCGCGCGGAAGTCCCCAACAGTTCCCATTGCTGGAGCTGGGATGAAAGGATAGAGAAGTTGATGAACGACCCATGGACTTTCTCTCTAAAGTCCACAGGAATATTCTTTCCTTTGGACAAACATCCGCGCTATCTGTCCACTGCCGTCACAACCTACGAGACCTAGACGCACACCTGAAAGAATGAAAGGAAACAAGACTGAAAGGGAAATTATGGATAAGAAATGTATTAGATGAGAAATTACCAGAGCAGTCACCTAACCAACGTGGAAGGCCACGAAAAACCCAGGTCAAGGTGGACGGATGGCGAGAATCAAACCCAGTTCCTTTCGAATGCGAGTCGTGCGCGTTACCGTGAATCCATGAGTTAGTAATAGCAAAATAAATACCCAAAGTTGTGTTTAATCGTAAATCAAAATTAATGAATAACTTTTAAATGAACTGCAAATTTGATACGATGAATTTCCTGTATCTAATAACCCAAGATCCATAGCCTTTTCCGGGCCAAGGCGTACCGCCCAGCCGCTGCGTCCCCCACCTCAGGCATCATGAGTGGGTGAACTACTGGAGGTGGAATGTGGTCAGCGCCCTGATTCCTCCCGACCGTTTATGTGGTCTATGCAACCATGGCTGCCACTTTTCAATCATGTAACTCCTCAATTGGCCTCTCAGGGACCTAATGAGCCTGAGTGCACCCTGGACCAGGTCTCCCAGAGAAAATCCCCACGCCGTTACCGGAAGTCGAACCCAGGTCTCCGGCTTGTTAAGCAGCAGCGCTAAGGAGACGACTTCTTGTACCTAATAATAAGCATTATTTCAGTAAACCTATAAGTAGGTTTATTTTATTTTTGATTAGCTATATGCAGTGTATTTTTCCATACAGTCTCCCTGTTAAATACAAATGAACAAGTGAATCTACACACAGAAGCAGAAATCCAGGCTTTCTGCGTTCTAAGGACGAAAGTTTGAAATCGAGTTTGTGGGATTCTTTGCCCCTTAGAAGTTTATTGCGATGATTCCAGTAATGGGCAGAGAAAGGGTCTACCATTTCTTAAGGAATTTTTAGCTCTTATTTTCCACGGATAGTGGCAAAGACGGTTTTACGGCACGCCATTTTCCTGCCTTCTTGAAGCAACAGCCGGGCCTCTCTTTGGGAACAAATTTTGTTGCACGAAAAACGAAGCCACCCGCTGTCCGAAAATAGAGTTGCTTTGAGTAGTGGAATAATTAACATTCTGTCACTTAGTAATAACTTTCATTGTATCCCATTTATAAAAATTGCTCTCAAGCACAGGACTATTTCAGACCAAGATAAGTGGTACAATATGATTCTAATGGAATCAGTTGCAACGTGAGGATGGCATTCGGAAGGTCTCAGGTTCGATTTGAATGGGCCCTTTAGGCATGTTCTTATCGTATATTTTCCTGGTTATAGACGAATGCTAAAGTGAATTTACAAATGTTCTTGTTTCCCAATTCCTGCCACTTAATTAGCACCGTGGTGCAAGAGCCCTTTCCGAGCCACGCGTCACCCACCTCTGCCCCCACAGGCGTCATGAATGGGGTGCAGTACTAGATGGTGGGACGTGGTCAGCGCCCCGATTCCTCCCGGTCGGTGTATGTAGTGTTCGCAACCAGGAGTCACTACTACTCAATCACGTAGCTTCCCAATTGTCCCTGAGGAGGCTGAGTGTACCTCGGACGAGGTCTCCCAGTAGGGGAATTTCCCCACGCCGGTACCGGGACTCAAACCCGCATGTCTCGCCTAGTAGGCAGCAGCGCTATCACCGCACTAATGGTAAGGCCCTGTCAGTTAATTCGCTTATCATATTTCAGGGTCAAATGATACGGAGAATGGACGGCAGGCGAGGTATATGGCGTTGCACTTTGCTTTGTGGAACTGTGTGCTCTGGCTTTCGGTACGGGTTCTCATAGAAACGTCTCTGTGGGTGTTGGTAGACCTAGCTTAGGGGGGGGGGGGGTTGTCCCGCCTGTGTCAGGATGGAATATCAGGAAAGCGATAAGAGCACGAAACTATGAAAACGAGGTAATGCGTTTATTTTTCAAATGTCAACAGGCTTGTTGTAAACCCTAATTACAGAATACTTGGAGTGATAAAAAACTATAATTACTTTCAATGATTTTGGATTGAGTCGGTGTTAAATAAATTCTCAAATGAGCCCGATATTCTAAGATCCCTGTGTTCCCCGGATTCCTTAGGCTAAGGAAAGTGGCTGCATCAAGGAGGTAGGTGTAAAATTTGGAAATGTATAGACACCGAAGAAATATTAGCAATCCAAATATTGCATGCTATACGTGGCTGGGTGTGAGGATAAACAACACTAATTAAGTTGACTAATAAATTTAATGAAGTCTATTAATGATATATCTCAAGTGAGTTGCCGACTGATTGAAGTTAAAGAGTTAAACTGTACCTGAATCATACGACACGAAGTTGTAACTATTCAGTTGTATCTGCTAACCTCTGACGTATCCAGATGTTACTGTTTATATATAACCGTTTCCCTAATCATGATGCCAAATGTACGTTTGCGTTAGTCCCAGAAACATTAAACTCAAGTTAGTGCTAAATCTATATAGCTCGAACGCGATTTTTAAGCGCAGGGACTACCGATAATCGATCACATTAGACACTTCTCTAAGACTGTAAAAACATGAAGGAAAAGAAGCAGATTTTAGAATTACACTCACTGTTTTTATCTTGAGTCTCACCTAATGTAATAAAAGTGAGAGTATTTCTAAAGTCTGCGTCTTTTTCTTCATGTTTTTACAGCCTTAGGGAAGTGTCTTAAGTCTCAGCTGGTGGTGGCATGGCCGAGCGATTTGACCGTTCAACTATCACCAAGGCGGCCCGGTTCAATCCCAGGAACCCACATGTGGTATTCATGGTGGACGAATCAGCACTCATTCCACCAATTTCTCCGTCATCACCTTTCCAGTCATCCAGTTCACCTGCATTTAATATCACTCTCATACTATTGTCGGGCTGACCAGCCACTTCCAAGTCTTCACTCTGTCTTCACTCTGTCTTCTGCTCCCCGACAGGCCTCTGAGGCCTAGGAAGTAAAAGTCCTCCATTCGGGGAGGGTAATCAAAAGAAGAAGTCTCACCCACAACGTTCGTACTTACGTGGACCAATCCTAACATCTTATGTGCATCGAAAACGTAATTTTCACGCAGTGAGTTTGCTCAATTATAAGAATTTAATTTTCACTCTACAGTGCGTTTACTACGAAACTTGTCGGCAGTCGCACTGCCCGTCTCCCGATCATACATGCTTCAAAGTAAATCTCAAATCACATGAACAATTATCAGAATAAACATAAAGCACGCCTTATCAAAAGAAATGTTGGAAATGCCATCCACCTGGATGAATACGCATTAGTTCAACTTCCGTTATAGCATTAATTTCTCTCCTAATACTTTGTTTCAATGTTGTCTTGTTTAAGGCGCCTATGAGACTGTCGAGGTGACCGTTGTAGCCTTTCTCCGATTTCAGCTAATTTCCTTTCCGTAAGCATACGCCGTTTTACCTTTCTTTTACTATCACGAATTGACCCCGCCTCCCTGAATTTACTTACAACTCTACTCGGAACACGCACGCCAGGAAAGTTAGTTTCAAATTGCCTTACAACTTGCCTAGAAAATGATGTAAGAATATACGTAATGTACATAAATACATTTTGTTGTACTGTATACTGCAATCGATTCATTTTGGAAACGCTTCAACCAAATCTTAACAGTTCTAAACATTGCTAACGTTATCCACATGTGAACTGAACTAGAACAGCACAGAACACCTACGTACTGACGCACGGGTGGCAATAGCACGCGCTCGCAGTAGTGAAGGTCACAGCGGCTATGCACTTGCCGGCCAAGTTTTGTAGTAAACGTACTGTAATTTTCAGAATTATGTCTACGTGTATAGTAATGTCTGCGAATATGAACACACTGAATCCCAGGCACAACTTAAGCTAGAAGTATACCTGCTAAGTGGAATTCATGGTAACCTTGATTACCTAGTTACAATGGCCTAGTTGCCTGTACCACCTGAACTCTTGAATTGCCTCGCCAAAGACTCCCATTCTCTGAAAAAATCTTCTAGTGACTCTAAGTCAGGCTTAATACGTTATGCATTGATTGGAAAGTACGGAAATTACATATCCCAATTATTTATCTATCTTACCCGTTAATAATTCCTGTAAAAGACTTAATGTTGAAAACATGCCAAAGTGTTCATTTTCGTTTCAATTTCTCGTTCGAAGATAAGATTAGTGTAAGTGATATTGCCATTGTCATGCCCTGAAGCACTGCTGTCAGATGTAGCGAAATGATAACGTGCCAATCAAAGCCCTCTGCAAGATGCTTTGTTCGCCCATGACAAGAATGCTTTGTGTTTGTTGTAAAGCTTGTTCTACTGCGTCCCCTGCTCCCATCACTTCTTAATGTTCCTCCAACAGAATTTGCGACAGCTCTTGAAATAAACTACCTATAGATATAGTACTGTTCTCTAGTTTGTGTTAAAGCGAGCGTCCTAACATCAAGGTCGAACTATGAAACGACAGGCATATTTAAGGGCATTGTTGCCTTCAAGCAAACGCACTGCTATAACTCGCACTGTTGTCTTAGACATTACTCTTACTTCCTGTTAATGTTAAAGTTGCCAAATTCATAACCTATTATCCCAAAAACCATACAAGTTATCAGACTGAAATACGTATGTAAATAGTTTTTAACTACACTGATCTAGTCTTAGCCAATAAGTTTGTTTATTAAGGAAAATAGGATTTCTTGTTAGCTATAATAATTACCCAAAGCACAACAGTCCTTTCAGTGCAAGGTCTACCACACAGCCGCTGCGTCCCCCACCTCTACTCAACACAGGCGTCATGAGTAGGGTGGTCAGCGCCCCGAGCCCTCCCGGCCAGTTATGCGGCCTACGTGACTAGAGGTCGCTACTTTTAAAACAAGTAGCTCCCCAATTGAACCCTTAGACACATAACGAGGCTGAGTGTACCCCGAACCAGGTCTCCAAGCGGGAGAAAATCCCCACGCCGGTGCCGGGAATTGAACTCGGATCTTTCGCTTGCTAAGCAGCAGCGCTAACATTGCTCATATTTGATCAAATGGCATTTATTTAAGCCAGTTAAGGCTGTCTTCTTATTTTCTCAGAAATCCTCAATGACCATACTTTCAGAATATACTAAGACATTTTAGCAGATTTCATTGGTATACTGAAAACAATTATTCAAAATAGATAAAAATGAACCCTGCTTTTCTTGGTCTTTCAAGGATGCGACACGAAGATTTTGAAGAAAATTCCTGCAATACCCTTTACATGGAAAATTTTTACAAAATGTTTATTTTCTTGGAAATGGCTCTAACGATGACTTTGACTAAAATGTCATATGTTTGAGATATTCTTATGACAAATGAAACGTATATCTTAAATTTTCTGGCTATAGCCCATGTAGTCCTGGTTACTCTGGATGACTTTTGCACAACTGGTAAACCGCAAGAGAGAGAACAAATTTTACTAGGTATACCAAAAGTGTATATCGTGCTAAAATAAAACAATTCATGTTTAAATTATTTCGAAGATATTCCTTTTCATTTCTGTGAGTTTTGGAGAACATATGCTTCTGTCAAATGTAGAATCCTTATTCGTTTTTATATGTTAACCGTGCAAAAAGAACGGAATTTGACATTTTTAAAGGGTTTGACTGTCGCTCAAAGCCTACTGTAGTTCCATATTCCCCTTGTACCTACAAGAAAATAAACATTTATATAATTTCTGAAAATGTTTACCTGTACTAACACGTATAAGGGTTTTTGAGAATGGTTAGTACAAGAGTAGAGAAAGTCATGTGAGTGCAACGCATCATATTTTTTATCTACGGATGCACCTTAATATATGGAATTCTTTTTTTAATTATTTATCCATCTCGCTATTTTTATTTATAAAGTTATTAATCTAGTCCGTCAATAGTTCGAGTAGCAGAGGTGATAATTGTTGGTTGGAATCTAGAGTTAGATAAATGTGGAAACCTTACGAAAGAAAGGAATCTAGAATAAAGGAACACTTTTTTGCACAACAGAAAAAGTGCTGTTCTGTAGTAAGAAGCTTCAGATGTGGAAACTGTTGCGCTTAGCATCCCCTAAACAAAATATCTCCATATGCATTGTAGCTCTTTCATAAGAGCAACACGTGCTTCCTATTTATATGAGTACAATGTGCAACAGCATTCTCTGCACTAACTAGAAGAGACCATTACATTAGCGGAGTTATGAAAGCGCATGAAAATGAACCAGTAACCCTTTTTCTTGTGTTTCACATAAAGGTTTTTTTTTCATTATGAGAAACAAATCCTTTCTGTTGTATACGTGGTCCTGAAAAACACCTCGTTGAACACATAAGGCACTAGAGAATCACATAATGGCCCAGCATCAGTGGTAAAAGTAATACTATGCATTAGAATGGTTGTAAGCTTTCATAATTAGCTATTACCCTACAAGAGCTTGCATATGTGTGTTCCTCACACGAGATTGAGGCACTAAGCAATGTGTTTGACATCAACAACTCCAGCGTTATCTGAGAAGGATTACAGCTAGAGTTTCAACATATCAACAAGCCTTAGCCCTATTAAGGATACGCATCTGTATAAAAAGGCTTAAAATTTCAAAAATTGCCAAAAATGGATTTTTGTTTTATCAAATAGTATAAATCTTCTTCTTTATTTTGATATGCTTTTTATAGCCTTACGGCCGTTTAACTATGTCACGTGGCCGTCTAACTGACTGCCTGTAAGTGGTCATGTCCATTTAAATCAATACACTTCCATTATCCTTGCCTTGACTTCAAACTTAGTTTTTCCATGTTTTTATTTTTAGCACTGTTTACTCTTTAAAATGCTCCACATGATGCAATTTGCAGTGCGTATGCATGAAATTTGGTGTACCTGCTTAGAAATAATATTAAAAAGAAATGATGAGATAATTTCTTCATAACGTGAATAACTGCTGAGTAATTAAATATTAAAGTTTACATTTCGAAATTTAAATGAAATAAATAATGAATGTAAATTTTAAACTTTAAAATTTATTTTTATCCAAACTAATAACCAGATTTAGAAATTATTTCATCAATTTGCTAACATTCTATTACAGAACATAACTGAAAATTATGAAGTTTTCCAAATCCAAATTGCATCATGGGGAACCATTTATACTAATATTAAAAAAAATTAATAAAATATTAATATGTTAGCAACTAATCTGTCTAAATGTATGAAATTTAGCACAGTTATTCCTCACTATACAGTGATTGTTGTGTTAAAATTTCAAATCAATCCAATCAAAACTGTAGATTTTCAAAATTTCACAGATGGCTATCCTTAAAAACCACAAAGCCAGTGTCCCACGGTTTTTGACCAAACCTTATATATCCAATGGAACTGCACACAAAACAGTGTCTGACACACTATGATTCATTTTCGTCCAATACAAATGACAGTTCACGTAGCAAGCTTGAGAAATAAACATGGCGGACGCAAATATTAATTTAGCGATTGCTGTATTAAGTATATGTTTGGAATATATTTCCACGAGTCTCAGATGTATTGGATGTAAACGATGCTGGTGGACACGGCCATGAGGACAGGGAATAGGCCGAGATATATTGGGTCTGCTACAAAGCGAATTGAGGTTAGAGGACCCGGAAAACTATTGCGGTTTTCTACGAATTAACCAAGATTTATATGTCAAAATTTTAAGTCGTGTCGAAGGCAAACTTACACACCAGGACACAAATATGAGGCAAACGCGAAATAAATAAGGAACAATTGTAATGGCTTTAATCTTAGTATAGATGGACATGAGATTTGAACTCATTTCATAACATAAATTTCAAACATACTGTTAACTGGATGTCTTATTATGTATTAAATATATAGCTATCTAACAACCATCTCAGTAATATATGTTAGTGTTCACGAAAAATCGTTAATGTGTCTTCCAGAAAAAAATATCATGTGTTGCACTCACATGACTTTCCCTACTCTTTTACTAACCATTCTTACATACTCCTATTCCTATATCTTCTTCCTGTTAGTTGAGATAGACTTGTGTACAAATTATCTTATTGCTTATTTCCTCTTAGGTACAAGGGGAAGATTAGAATACAGTAGGCTTTGAGCGATAGTCAAATCTTTTAAAGCTTCGAGATTCCATTCTCTTTGCACACTTAACATATAAAAAAATGAACAACGATGTTCCATTTCACAAAAGTTTATAAGTTTTCCGAAACTCACACACATAAAAAGGAATATCTCCAAAATGGTTCACCCTATAAGAAAATGTATTTATACATAAATTGTGTATTTTAATAAGATCTACATTTTTGTAGAGTATGATTTGGTCTATCTCTAACGGTTTGCCAGTTATGCAAAAGTCGTCCAGAGCAGATACGACTACAGAGAATTCAAGATATCCATTTCATTTCTCATCAAAATATCTCAATATCAATATTGCTAGAGCCATTTTCAAGAAAATCAAAATTTTCGAAAACTTTTCCATGTAAAGGGTAGTTTAGGATGGGGCTATTTTCTTCAAAATCTTCGTGTCGCATCCTTGTATGACATTAATCTTAAATACCAACTTTGGTTTTTCAGCGACTTTTCGTTTTTGAGTTATGCTGTCCACAGACTCACAGACACACAGACTGACACACACGCGCGCGCGCGCGCGCGGACCTTTTTCTAAAAATGCTTTTTTTTTTGGATTCAGGGGTCTCAAACCATATATTTCTGGTGAAATCTCGACATCGAATTTTTGGGTGGAATACAATACTTCCCCTACTTACCAGTAGAGAAAGTAAAAATTAAACATTTTATTAAAATACCCATTACAATAAAATGCCACGAGCCGTACATACACAACAGCTGACTACATGCTGCCTGCGCAGTCCGCCATATTAGCAAAGAAATTTTATGGAACAAAATTGTATCCAACTCTCGATGTCTCACGGTGCACTTTTGTTGTACAGAATGCTTTGGACCAAAACATTGGACCGTGGGACATCGGCATAAGACTTTCGTACTAGCAATGCTGTGATACTGTGACGCCGGGCGCGGCAGAAAACAAAGGACTGTCGGGGCCGTGTTACTTTACAGCACGTATCGGCGAGTGGGCAAGGGTGTTCATAGTCAGGCTGGCTCGCGCGTGTCTCTGTGTGTACGTAGCTAACAATAATCAAAGCGGCTACACAAAAAAGTGGTTTTTCCGAAGCCTTCGAGAAAAATCCAGCGGCATGACCGGCGGCGCGTTTGTGGAAATCGAGAAAGTTTCCTGGGGGTCGTCACCCCACTATATAAAGAGACCAGAAAGCAGCAGTGAGTGAGTTTATGGTTACAGACATAACTGGGGCAGTGTGTTGGTGAGTGCGAGACAGCTGTGCGTGTGTGTCAACGTGAAGAAGATTTTAACGGGCGTCTAGTGATTGCATCGTCGTAGTGAGTGTTTGTGAGACACAGAAAGTGAATAAAGACACTGAAAGGACCGAGCAGGGTTACGGAAGTAAAAGTTGTGAGTTTTGATGGCACGAAGGACTGTAGACTGTGTATTTGTGTTAACATTTTAGAAGACAATAAAGTGATAGAAGAGTAACGGTTTTGTCACAATACTAACTTTGCGCTGAAAGGAACATAGTAGTTAATTTAGACCGTAGACATATTTATGACGTAATCGCGAGCTGCAATGTACCACTGTCACCCCAGAGAGGAGAACACCACTCAGACATTTTCTCGTCAAGAGGCCTACAATAGCCTACCGCTCCTATATGAGCACGTGACCCCATGCGGTCCCACTTAGGATCAAAGGTCGTCCGCCCTGTTTAACCTGAGAGAGGTTGTCTGCCTGCGATGGTGTAATCAATCGGCACTTAAACCCCATGTCCTATATGGCCACTGTCCGTACATCATGGCAAGGCAGTGTTACAGCAATATGGGAGCTCAAGTTCTTATTTGTAAATTAGACATTACTGATAAGAATATTCGTATTTTTCAAAGAACGTTCGACCTCTGCACCATTTTCTCTGTAGTGTAGTTACTGAAAGAGATAGTCTGCGATAAAGGGCGAGGTTCTGGGTGTGAAGTAACACTTTTTGAAGTCGTTGGCAAAGGGTAGCGAACAGAGGAGAAGGGTAGACTTTGTCTTACAATCACTAACAATAACAAAAACTGAACAAAACTAAACTTGCACAGCAGAGTCACAGTTGACTGACATTTTCAGTGGCTCTTCGATTGGTCCTCAAGGAACTCATCAGGCTGAATGCTTCCCGTTCTAGAACTGTGCATCGTCACAGGAGATCAAGTGTTGGTCATTTGATCCACAGGTAGTGATCTCCACTATCAGAAAAATCACCTTTTGTACGTCTTCAAATTATACTTTGTAAAACATTCCATTTTTCTCAAATAAATTGCAATAGTATAGCTAAATTGATGCATTATGAGTTTAATTGCTAGCAAAATATGTATGTTTAATTTTTCTGGTTATTCTTAAATGTTTATAATGGAATGCTGCACGTGAACATGTCTTAAAGATGTCTCTCCAATTAAGATCACGATTTAAAAATGTGAAATCATGTCAAACTGTAACTACTCGAATGCATAGGTTAAATATTATTTTGTTTTCCTTTCACCCTCTAATGGATATAAGCGCCGAATTCTGCTGATACCAAGGCTTTAACTATAGAGATTCATCTTCCATCTCGATTCTCTCTCTCACTCTTACCCATACTTCTTCCTCTCCTCCCATTGCGATGTCGTATGCTGTTTTGAAAACCAGTAACAATAATAGTTTCATTAGCTGCTAGTAAAGCTGAAATTTACAAAATTGTGCCTCTATACAGAAACAAGGAAACCTTGTTCCTGTATACAGGCTATATATACAGGGTGTCCCAAAAAACACCGACAACGCTTTGTACGTCATATGGGATGGCAAACTGATCAGTTTTCAAATAGGAACCCCTGTCCGGAAATGCACGGCACGGATGCTGTAGCGCATCGAAGTGTGAGATGGATGTACGTCCACATTTCGGCAATAAACCTATCATAGAGCTGTCTACATTACGAACAGGCTTCAAATTATTTGGTGACCGTGCTGGCCATGGAACTGGCCCTGCTTTACCAATCCATCCTTTTTTAATTAACGTCCTCCAACGTTATGTTGTCCAATGTCATATCGGACGGTGAATGAATGAAACGGGTGAAACGATGCTCAAATGAGCCGAGGTCCCTGGATCTTGAAGTTACCCGACATTCTTCTCAGGATAAGGGAAAACCTCGGAAAAAACCTTACCTGGATAACTTACCCTAAGCGAGATTCGAACTCGCAATCTCTTGAACGTGTGGCAGACACGCTAATCATCACGCTACCGAGGCGGGCACTAATACATCGATTTGGATATGTGACGTTGAGGTGATTCCGCACATTTATATCAAAATGTGCTGGAGCTCAAGTTGGCCATTTCCACAGCTGTGTACTAGTATGTGTCGCATTACTGTACTGTAAACTACACAAGTAACACAGTAGAATGAGCATGAAGGACTCTATGGAGGAATTTAGCGCGTCCGCAGGAACGTTATGCTCAGATCATTCCTGCCAGTACACAGATGGTTAAATGGTTGCATACCTTCCGTATTAAGATATCAAAATGAATGTTAATAAATTGTCACAACCGTTCATTCTCGAGTATCGACGTTCTCCGGCGTCCAAACCAACGTTTTCTGGCGGAGTTCCCATTTGAAAACCGATCAGTTTGCCGTCCCGCACAACATACCGTCGGTGTTTCTTTGGGACACCCTGTGTGTGTGCGTGTGTGTGTGCGTGCGTGCGAGCGTGCGTGCGTGTGTGTGTGTACTGGGTGTCACATAAAACACCCACAATACTTAGTATGTTGTGCGGGACGACAAATTTATTCATTTTCAGATAGAAACCCTCGTCATTAATTTTTCTAATGTTATTGTTTCCAGATTACAAGGTTACAAAATTACTAATTCGACATACTCTTGCACGTGCCTATCGCAAAAGCTCAACAGCTTAATCAGACTGACTGGCCAAGGGTGGGAACTATGTCTTTGGGCAGTTGTCTTTTCTTTCTTCTTCTTTTTTTTTTTTTTTTCTTCTTTCTTTCTTTCTTCAGATATTCCTCTGACATTTTGCAGAGTTGTTTGTATATATTTTAGAAATTTATTTTGTGGGGATAATTACTGTTTGTCAGACCAAATATTGCTGCAAACAGATGATTCTTGTCGGGATTTTAGCCTGATGACTTCATTTATTTTTCATATCGATCCGGATTGCCGAGGTCGTTAAGGCACAGGTTCGTCTAGGGGAAGTCTACGCCTCCAATCCCTTCTCCTCCCTGACCAAGGGCGTCTTCCAGGACTTAACTTTGTCCTCATAACTAGCAAATGTCAGGGAGCAAATACCCTAAACTTAAGCCTAGAATATTTCCTTACCATATATGCTGCCGTAATTACCATTTTATGTCATGTATTACAAGTGTCACCGCCTGTGGGCCGTATGTAGTAATAGCGGGCGTTAAACGATATTAAAATACCTACAACTTTATGTTCTTGTTTATCTTACCCAGATAGTTGTATCTTGGTACATTTTGGATTGTTTCTCTTCAAGTACTTATCACTAGAGGACGGTAGATTGTGCGATAAGTCACAGGTATGAGTTATACTGTTGCTACTCCTGCATGTACACACTGGCAGGTGTCTGCTGGTGCGCGTGCATATACCACGGCTGCGCGGTACCCCTTATATCATTCTCCGTGTTCAGCCAACCTGTACCGCATCTGAATGCACGCGGTTCCGGGCTCTAGATATCACTTATTCCCTGAAACTGCTTAAGGGACACTGGGAGTGAAATTTTGGTCAAAATTGTTAAAAAGTCGAAAATTGTTTTTTTACCTTAAAATGTTCCTGTAATACCTGTGCATTTGGATCAGCTAACATTTTTCATATCCCTCACTCCATGTGGTCATTACGGCCCTTTCAAATAGCGCTCTTCCCTTAACGTACACATCATGTTCCTATATAAAAGCCTGTTTTTCTCAAAACTACATTTCTGCACATTCCAAAAGAAGGTCGCGCCTGAGTTTTGCTTCAAATTCAATGAAAATTTCCAAAAGTATTCATAAATAGTAGCTAAACAAAACTATGATTCAATATTGATGCTATCATTAACATGAATTCCAAAAACATTTTTTGTATGAAAAAAAATCAATAATTTTTAAGATTAAATTTTCTTTGTTACTATTGTTGTTGTTGTTGTAGTGTTTAACGCCCGCTTTTACTACTACGGCACCGCAGGCGGTGACACTGATGATACATGAAGATGGGAGCACCGGTGGAATGAGATGGCGGGGGAAACCGGAGTACCCGGAGAAAACCCGCCCTGACGCCGCTTCGTCTTTGTTACTAAAAAAATATGTACAGCATAATCAGCAAACGTATTTGAAATATCTCTTCATACAATTATTACCCATGTTTTATAATATCAGTTCTGTAAATATAAATGAATTTTGAAAAGTCAATAGACGCCAGCTCTATTTTGAAAATGTGCCAATTAAATTCATAAAATAATGTATATATCCTAAACGAATTATCCAATTTTAATGAAATTTGGTGTACCTCCTTTGCTCATATAAATACAAACACAGTAAAAATTTCAGAAAAATCTATCAAAAAATGTGGAACTTTCAAATTTCACTCCCTGTGTCCCTTAACTTCAGGTGAGCCCAACGTCATGCTTGGTGCAACCATATAGTCGTATTACTCTTATGAGACGCAGGCACCAGTAGAAGGCCTGAATCCACCATAACACTCTTACCCCAATATGGCTGTGCAAGTAAGATAAAATACTTGTATCTCCTGATGTCAGAGTTTGTCTTCTAACGTGCGATGGGAGAAACACTTTTTTTAGATGAGGTTTAACTGTGTCTCCTGTGGTAATTACCACGCTTCTTAATGAGAACAATGCGTTTACCTCCATTGCTTTTCCTCCCACTTTACTTTAATAGTTTCGGACTTCTTAAGTTTAACCTTCGTTTCAGTGTTCTTGTGGTGCATGCGGCTTCGGCTGAACTGATAACTCCATTGCTGCTGAGATGGGAATTGCTGGGTTTCAAGTACTCCTTGTTTTCTTCACATTATCAAGATCTGAATTAGTTGCAGCTTGTGCTAATGTCTACTTCCACTACATGGCTTTCATATCTGCTACCCACGTCAATGACTCAGGTTTTCTGCAAGGGTACAGCACAAAGAATCTAATTCGATTCTTGAATTTGGGCTTCTGAAGGGAATGAGGTTACTTATGAACCGAATTTCAGACCCTATCTAAGGGTTACTGAATGTGACAAAATAGACATATATATTCAAGAGCAATTACCAAAAATTAGTCAAGAGGACATTCAAATACTGGAAAGGACCTTTAATTATACAATTGGTGAGCTGTCCTTTCTCTGTAGCTCTTGGAGCTGGCTCGATGTCCTCATTTCTAAACGCTAGGTCATGGAATGGATTACCAAGCTGGACAGATTGGTTCTTTCCAGAGCGTGTTGAACGGGTCTGGTGCACATCGCATGGCACCGTGAATCGCGGGCTTTCCAAATGAATTCGCCTATCTGTCTCCCTATCCGATGTATGGCTACCCCTCCCGCCTGTCCTCGCACCAGAATTGGAATTGCCAATTTACAATTTAAGCCCAAACAACAAACACGGTCAAGTGGGATGGTTGACGACCACGTTTTGTAAATGGGTGCTGTAAATCATGGTTTGGCCGCTCGGGGCGCCACTACAACTGCTACTTCATCTGAGTTGGGAACGTACTATCACACCCTCGCACTCCTCCCCCCGAACATGACACAGTCAGCAGGGGATGTCCAGCAAAGAGTCGGTCCGCCGATGGCGGGTCAGTGGGCGTTTGCCAATGGTCCAATTATCGGACCAGAAATGAGAGCTGGAGCGTGCACAGTTACAAGATTGAGCAAAGCTCGTCAACGTTGTTCATTACTGACTTGGCATTCTGAACTGTGCTTACTCTCCTTGCAAGGGGCAGCTCAAACTCCAAACATTATTTGGCTAATTAAGAGCTGGTTAATATTTCAGCAAGGATAAGCTATTTTAGTTTCCGAGGTAGTATACCGTCTCCCAAAATTGTAGAGGATAATACCATTACAAGTACAGTTGTACCCGCTTTATACGTAACCCAGTTCTACGTAAATTTTTGTAGGTCCCGACGAAACTAATTTAAAAAGTGTTAAGGATACCCATCTGTGAAATTTTGAAAATCTAGTTTTGATTGGATTGATTTGAAATTTTAACACAACAATTACTGTATAGTGAGGAGTAACTGGGCTAGATTTCATACATTTAGTCAGATTAGTTGCTAACATATTACTATTTTATTACATTTTTTTGTATAAATAGTTCCCCCATGATGCAATTTTTATTTGAAAAACTTAATAATTTTCAGTTATGTTCTGTAATAGAATGTTAACAAATTGATGAGATAATTTCTTAATCTTGTTATTAGTTTGGATCAAAATAAATTTTAAAGTTTAAAATCACTATTTTTTTCATTTAAATTTCGAAATGTAAAATTTATTATTTAATTACTCAGCAGTTATTCATGTTATGAAGAAATTATCTCATCATTTCTTTTTAATATTATTTCTAAGCAGGTACACCAAATTTCATGCATAAGTACTGCAAATTGCATCATGTGGAGCATTTTAAAGAGCAAACAGTGCTAAAAATAAAAGCATGGAAAAACTAAGTTTGAAGTCATGGCAAGGATAATTGAAGTGTATGGATTTAAATGGACATGACCACTTACAGGCAATCACTTAGACGGCCACGTGACATAGTTAAAATGGTCGTAAGGCTATAAAAAGTATATCAAAATAAACCAGAAGATTTATACTACTTGATAAAACAAACATCCATTTTTGAAAATTTTTGAAATTTTAAGCCTTTTTTCACAGATGCGTATCCTTAATAAAACCTTATTTATACGTAATGCATTTATACGCAATTTTCAGTTATATGTATTAAATTTCAGTGAAATACGACTGAATTTTATGTAATTATAATGAGCACACGGCATACGTTATCTTAAAAGAAACTCGAAGCTTATTTTGGTTATCTCTGTTGACAAAGACCCAACCTTCGGCGCGACAGTGTTGTACCAACAGACGAGAAGTAAACATAAACGTTTCGGTATCTGGTGTTTACTGTTGAACAGCGGTTTTGTCTTTCAGTTTCCAGTTGCTTTTAATCAGCCGTGGAGAACAGGGAAAGGAAATGGGACACACTAGATCAGAAAGTAAAATTCATACGAGAGGTGGAACTTAATCCACACA
The DNA here is from genome assembly GCA_030765045.1 of Tenodera sinensis. Taxonomy (NCBI): domain Eukaryota; kingdom Metazoa; phylum Arthropoda; class Insecta; order Mantodea; family Mantidae; genus Tenodera; species Tenodera sinensis. The sequence goes on from CM060964.1 coordinate 22,956,759, forward strand.
AAACCAAAACAAGTTGGGAACAAAATTAGATGTAAGTACTTAATGCAAGAAAACTGAAGCAAGCCAAATCAACTGAATTATTTAAAAGAGGGCTAAATTCAAAATAACGTTTTCTTCTTACATATGTTTGTGATTGTTAAATTTTACACATTTAGGCCCACTGTATTGATTTTTTTCTTTTTTTTAGAAAAATGTTATGATTATCAAAATCTCAGTTGTAGATAATTCTGAGTTACAGTTATAGATAATCTTCCCTCTTCCCCTTTATATACGCATAAATCATTTTCACCTGTATTACCGATGGTAGAGAGCAACCAAGTTTTAAGCACCCTTACTGAAATTTTACCCTAATACAGGGTAGTACACGTCCTTTTTCTTGAAACTAATCGCTGAATTTTATAAAATGTGGGGGATTATTTTCCCTCTGCATATCATCTTATGTCTGTTTAACATATGCAAATTATTTCCACTTGATATGTTTTCCCGAATAATCTCGAAAATCTCACAATTACATGAATATTAACCACTAAGTTGGGGCACATCTCCGAGGTGTGGGGGTCTTACTCGCACTTAAGAGGTCTTGATTTCAAATTTCAATTAAGCTGAGTTACCGGGATAAGTTGTTTTTCCCATAACCTGAAAATATTAATATCGGTTAACTTAATTTTGTATGAACAGGGCTCAATTGAGCATCATTTTAGTTATTTTGTTCATTGTCCGGTATGACTTATCCAGTTAAGGGACGTTAAATTTACAATAAAATACACCCGCTTGTGTACATAATAAACAACATTAAATTTAAGTGCATACAATGAATATAGCTTGATGTTAAGGACCAAATTTCATAAAGGCTTAGGGACAATAACAAAAAGAGGATTAAATTGTGGGAATGAAACGAAGGGTGAAAATTTTTGAAACAAGCTTTTTAATATTGTAGTTTTAAAGACAATAATAAACACAAATTACAGCTGCCACATTCTTGCATTAGTGGATGGCAGAAAAGGCTCTACCATGGGGCCCGAACCATTCTTATGTAATATTGTGTTATTGTATATAATTACCTTAATTTGATAATATAATGCCTCATTTTAAACTAACTTAAATGTATATTGTCTCGAAATCATAATCTTAGAGACACAACATTTATCTTGTACATCACCTTAGAACAGCACTTCTTATAAAACTCTGGGAACTGCGTACTGTTGGTTTGTTTTTTTTTTTTTTTTTTTTTTTTTTGGGGGGGGGATTTAATTAATTGTTTGGTTCCTAACACAAATTGAGTTAACTTTGGACTCCAAATAGAAGAGAAATTTCTCTATGACATTGTACGACGATGCAATTGATAGTGCAAGCTTTCTTTTCATAATAAAAGAATGAATTTTAAGTTTCGGAAAACAAACGTTCGTCAAATGCAACATCGTTATTCATTTTTATATGTTAAATGTACAAAGAGAGCGGAGTCTCAAAGCTTTAAAAGATTTGACTATCGCTCAAAGCCTACTGTATTCCCGTACTCCCCTTGCACCTACAAGGAAATAAGCAATAAGATAATTTCTGCAACTGTATATCTCAACAAACATGAAGAAGATATAGGAATAAGAGTTTGTCAGAATGGTTAGCACAAAAGTAGAGAAAGACATGTCACACAAGATTTTTTTTACAGAGTTACCCCTATTTGAAATTGAGATTTATTTTTATGGATGCTTTCTAACTTCTATGCGTTTCAGCGTTCCCTTCTATATTGGGCGTGAAATACCGCTGAATTTTGGATTTTTACTCCCGATGTGATTGTACCACGTGCGAATGTTGTTATCAGGAGAAACGTTAATAGCAAATCTTCACCTGCACGCAAAATTAATTATGTTTTGCGTATTCTAAGGCACAACAAATTTTTTTCGCGCGACTTGCCACGGTTTAACAGGATACTATGACTACAGAACAAGACAAAGCATGAAAAACGTTTACAGTTGCTGTTCAATTTAACTTATGTTTGAAAATATTTTGCAGCCAGGGAAAAATATAATCTTAAAACTCCCATAGCTTTTCTAGTATTTGATGCGCTATTTGTGTCCATAATTCAGTAATAAAAGAACTAATACAGTGGGTGTAGTGGTTTCAAAGATTAACACTCCACATCCATTAAAACACAGACACGCCTACTCTGGTAGCTAAGGTCGTTACAGCATGGATTTGTGATCGGGAGATCTGCGGTTCAAATCCCGCAGCATCGTCCTGCCTGACTGAAAGTCCTTCTAGATTTCCCTCACTCCTCATAACGGACCAATGCCGGGAAGGTGTCTATCATTCAATGACCACCACCTGTGGTGTAGTATATAATAGGAAAGGGCGTTAAACACTATTATTAAAATGTCCACACATACTTCTTCCCTGTTTACAATATCAATATAAATGTAGATTTTCCTGCCAAAAATTATTATTAAAAGTAGATTACTCCAATTAAAACATTGCATTTTTGCTTGTCAACATAAAAATGGAGGTTTTAAGAAGCAAATAGCCAAGTTATAAGTAATTTGGATAAAGACTTTCCAAGTTATGACTGTCTGAACAGTTAAAATCACTGAGGTTCTTGTGTTCCAGGTTTCAGATTAAACTGTTTGTCATTTTTCTAAACTTCTCAGACCTGTCATACTCATACGAAAGGATAATATTTTGTATACGTTTGTAAACAGCTCCAAAATAATTATGGCTGATATTGTGCTAATATAAGCAACATTGGTGCAAGTAAAGGAGAATATCCATACTGTAGCTCTAGATGTTCTGAAAATGTAAGACAGATATAACACTAATATTTATTTTCACTCAAACAAAGAATTCTAAAATGACATCCCAAAAAAGGGTTAAGCGGTACTGTGTCTTGCTGAAACATAATTAAATATTTAAAGCTCTGTATATTAATTTGAGAAAATGGTGCCAATAAATATATATGATGCAATTAAAATATAATATTCATCCAATTAAAACTTTAGTTCTTAGCTTTATTTTACTGTTTGGAACAGCGGTTTTCTACTTTTGAGAGCATTTTGAATGATACCTGAAAAGAGTAAATGGAGCATATTTTCAGGCCCATAACATGCTGCATTTAGCTTCTGTTGTTCGAAAAAAAAATGTCTGGAAGAATTAGCAACGAGCATCAAAATTCGTTTAAGGTCAATTCTGGCCCTGCAACGCGTTGATCAATACAGAAAATCTATACAGGCTGCTGAGCAGTAAATGGGTGGCCTACTTTTCAAGTTACAGCAACTACAGTTACCGTATTTGAGAAACACCTTCTACTGCAGCGTGTCTCTGTCGCAACATTAGACGTCTTATGATAACAATAGACATATTGATAAAGGTTAGTAGGCTTTCGTGGCCTGTATCGCTAATTAAGCAATGAGTACAGAGTGGAACCACGTGCAGCCACATGGGATACAGGTTTTGTTGAACACGGAGGGTGAACGGCGTAACCGGTACCGCGCAGCCGTGGTGTATACATGCGTGAGCAACACCAGTAGAATCCTTGTGCATAAAACCTGTGGGTTATAGCACAATCTTCCACCCTCTAATGATGAGATTCCAGGGCTTGACGGTCTACTGGGCTCCTTCTTCAGATGTTTCATCTACTCCTACAGCAGACATCCACAGTGGCAGCAGTAGTATGGTCAATGTGCCCTGTTTGAAGTCTCGGTCGCCACCAAGGATGTCAGGAATACATGAAACATCTGGCATGAAGAAGTAATCAGTAGATTATTGCCTATAAGCCTGGGAATCTCTTCATCTAACAGAAACATTGTCAAAGGAATGCATGGGTTCTTGTTATGTGTAAATATTTACGAATTAAGTTGGACAAAATAAAATACATGTACCTTGAAAGCCCAATGAAAGATAAGCTACAACTGAAATAGCAGTTTTAAGGATTAAAAAAGTCACCGCGAAAAGCTTTTTGTAACTCCTACATTTTCTAACATAGAAAACTGAAATGCTGTGTAGTAATTACTAATATATGTTGACATACTGTGTAATCTCAAAATTTGTTGATGTCTTTGAGTTGTATTATGCTTTTTCTTATCTAAACCACAATATGGTGCATTTTCTCAAAAAGTGCTTGAGATATTTCATTGAAAATGTTTATGTTGTATCTTGAATATACCACATATAACCCTGTGGAACAGAATTTTTATATTTATTATTTATTATTATTTATATTTTATTTATTTTGAGGTAAAAATAATATATTGTTACTTTGACATGATTCTTGAAAATCCATTCGAGCAAAACCTCACCAAGTTTTAAATAAACTGCTTAGTGAAATTCTGTTCCACAGGACTATTCAGCAGGACCTTTGCTATCAAATTGCCTAATAAAATAACTACATGCAATAGTTCTGGAGAAAATGCACCTTCGAAATTATTTTCATTTTTGCTGAGGCGTTTCAAAGGCAAACAACTTCAAAACAAAGGAAACTCAATGAATGCATTTCGTCATCTTGTTTACAATATTCTACAAGTGTGCGGACAATAGTTTCAGGAAACTTGCAGAGAAAACATTAAGAAATACAGACATGGAAAACTCTTCTAAGGAGGAAATAAAAATGGAATTAATTGATTAATTATTTTGTTGTTTAACGATGCTGTCAATTGCCAGGATCACATCAGCGTCGTCGGTGTCCGGAATTTTGTCCCGCAGGAGTTATTTTACATGCCAGTAAATCTACTGACATGGAGCCGTCGTTTTTAGGCACACTTAAAAACCATCGGTCTGGGCCGGATTTGAAATCGGGAGCTTGGGATTAGTAGGCCAGCGTCTAACCAACTGAGCCACTCAGACCGACGAAGTAAAAAGGGAGCGTGGTACAGTAACTTCCATTACTATTTCAATTTGTAACATTTGAAGTGATGACAGAAGCCTGAAACTTCAGGAATAGGATCCCAGTACTGCAAACTATTTCAATGAAAGGAAAAACAAGTGTAGTTTTTTTAAAAAGAATGTTATCAACATCTACCCTTAAAGCATACGTCACACAAAAATGTTTATTAGTACATTACCATTAAATAGTCCTTATTTATAAGAATTGTGTGGTTAAATAAACGTAATTCACATTACTTCAACTGAACTTTTATAACTGAAGGAAAAGAAAATCTGAAAAAGAAAACCACAATGTACTTAGATAATTTTTAACCATTACACTTTGATTAACTTAATCTGAAAAATTAGGAGTAGCTTAAACAGAATGGACTGCATTTGGAAAATTGGGCCTCGAAGGTTCAAAACCTTTGCTGCAGTATTCAGTTGGTTATGTTTTAAATCAGACTGATGGAAAAAACCACAAATGTACCGTAACAGACCATTCTCCCTCAAAACAATCAGAACCCTAAATAACCACAAATAGACAATTAAATTAAATTGACCAGTTTTTTCATGATAAAATCAACCAGTTTCACTGTCTATTGAACCAAAAGCTACACTAAATCTAATGGTGGTTTTCGAAAACAAAAGCATTGTTCAAATGAGTTGTGTTGATAGAAATGACGTGGTAATTATTTACGTTAAAAATGTTTAAAAAGAGAGAATTTAATGATCATTAGTCTGCTAGTGAAAGCTCAAATTCAGGTAATTGAATTAAACTAGATAATTTATAGCAGCCGTTTTTAATTAAGAAAGTTAAAGTTAATTGAACTTATTAGATGGAAAATATCATGTTTAAACAAAGGAGCTTAATTATTTTCTGCCCTGAAAATTAAGATCTCACTTCTCCATTTTTTGTGACCTTACTGTTTACCTAAAATCAATAGGGGTCCCTTAACAAGCTTAAAATCGGAATAATTTACTCCATCCATGCTTTGGTTGGTAACATTATCGTTGCACTGTTCACAGATATGCAGTTTATTAACAGCATTATGATTTTGTAAATATATTTTAAGATATAATGAATGAAATTTTGATAACTTGAAATACAAACTAGTACATTGTACTTTTCTTTGATTTATAGGTAAGTACCAGTTACTTTCGGAAGCAGAGCGTGCATGTTAGAACTGTAAGTACATAATTATATGTTGTAATCTGTTCTCTTCTGTGTTTTTCAATAACTTAAAAGGTATGCAAGTACTTTTAATTATATTTTCACGTCCTTAAATATACTAGTGTAATTTTCAAATAGTTTTCTTTGTCACGTGGAGGGATGACTATAAATGCAGCATTATAAATGAATTTGGATTACATAGAGATATAAATCGTTTCACTGATTAGCTTTTACAATTAATGAATAACACAACTACTGCATTCTAAGATTTTATCTTTGCGAGATCGGTTATTCTATAAATACAGCATATATTACGTTTAATCTAGCACTAACCAACAGTTCCATCCAGCGAATCGTTTTTTACCTTCTCTACTACGCATAGTAAGTAGAGGAAATATTGTATTCCACCCAAAAATTAGATGTCGAGATTTCACCAGAAATATATGTTTTGAGGCTCCCTGAATCCCAAAAGAAACCATTTTCAGAAAAAAGTGTGTGTGTGTGCGTGTGTGCGTGTGTGTGTCTGTGCGTGTGAACAGCGTAATTCGAAAACGAAAAGTCGGCTAAAAACTTAAGTTGGTATTTAAGTTTTATATTTTCTAAGGATGCGAAACGGAGATTTTGAAGAAAATTCTTCGACCCTAAACTACCCTTTACATAGAAAATGTTTTGAAAATTTTTATTTTCTTGCAAATGGCTCTAACGATTTTACTTATTATTTATTTATGTATTTATCTATTTATCTATGTAGGTATGTATTAATGCATGTATTCCTTTATTCATCCATTCATACATTCATTGATTCATACATTGATTCATTCATTCGTTCGTTCATTCATTCACTCATTCGTTTATTCATTGGTTCACTTATTTATTTTTAATTGTTTACTTTTTATTTTATTTTTTTCATTAGACATCACAGACCTCAATGGATACACCATTTTAGGATGTCGTACGCCTACCTAAACAAAGGTAACATATTTTATAAGATAAACAAAATAGCAACAAATTACCGCTTGCAGATCCCATGAGCTTTCTAGTCGTCCAATGTCGAAGCAAGACTTTGACACCCCTGGATCGCTTGAATGTATGCATTCAGCAATTTTGGATCACTGTGAAAGAGAGCGATCAAATGGATTACTGCAATGTTTAACTCGGATGATTTTTGAAATCGTTCGTACATTTAACCTTTCTCTGTTAAGCCTTCGTTATGTTGGCATCGTTTTCCACTATGACCTTTTTTTATAGCTGAACGCGGTGTTTGTAATATAATGTAACATAATATATATAATAGGTATTGTGTTTGTGAAATATTTGTACGATGCGTTTCTGTGAATAAGCCATTGGTTCTATAGTAAGTTAAAGCTAAGAACCATCACCTATCAATTTTAATCATTATTATTATTTTTTAATATTTTTAAACCGGTAAAGCTTTGTGTAGTACCTGCACTTTAATTGCTGGTTTTAATTAGTGTGTGTATATATTATATAGATAGATGTAGTGTTCTTATTGGTGTCACATTATTTGCAATATGACACAAACACTGGCCCTATATGAATAGTTCAAATGTAAATTAAAGGTAACAAAAACAAAGACAATAAAAGGAGAAACAAAAAAAATTGATGTGCTGCTCTCACATAACTTTCTCTACTCTTGCACTAGCTATTCTTACAAATTCCGTTGAGATAAACTTTTGGAGAAATTATCTTACTGCTGATCTTACAGATACAGTTGGAATTTGGGAACACAGTAGTCTTGAGCGATGGTCAAATCTCTTAAAGCTTTGAACTTCCGTTCTCTTTGCATGGCTAAGATATAAAAAAGTGCAGAAGGAGCTTCCATTTGAGAAAAGTATATGTAAAGTAAAACTCCGAAATGGTTCATTCAACAAAATATGCATATAGAGATAACTTGTATGTTTTAACGAGATCTACATTTTTTGTATAGTAAGATTTGGTCTATCTCTTACGGTTTACTAGTTATGCAAGCCTGAAAATTCAAAATTTAATTGATATGACAAACGTGGCAAATTTGCGTCGCGTGTTCTCACCTTGGTTGAATGGCCGCCTGGAGGAGGAGGTTAGGTATGTATCGGCTGACGTTGCTAAAAGTGGGGTGGGAGGGAGGGAGGAAAGGAGAGCTGAGAAGTTCCTGCGCTAGGTATAAGCATTTGTGGGTGGGGTACTAGCTTTAGCTGTCATTTATGACAAGAAGATAATGAGCTTTATTTCAGTCCGGTAATCTACAAAAGAAAGCTATCGTTTTAAGAAAATGAAGACGAAGCCTTATTTACGAGATTTGTGTATTAAAAGCAATTATTATTATTTAGCTCGAAATGAATAATAATAATAATAATAATAATAATAATAATAATAATAATAATAATAATAATAATAATAATAATAATAATAATAATAATAATAATAGTAATAATAATAATAATAGTAATAGTAATAGTAATAATAATAATAATAATAATAATAATAATAATAATAATCATAATCATAATCATAATCATAATCATAATCATAATCATAATCATAATCATAATCATAATCATAATCATAATCATAATCATAATCATAATAATAATAATAATAATAATAATAATAATAATAATAATAATAATAATAATAATAATAATAATAATAATAATAATAATAATAATAATAATAATAATAATAGTAATAGTAATAGTAATAGTAATCGTAATCGTAATCGTAATCGTAATCGTAATCGTAATCGTAATCGTAATCGTAATCGTAATCGTAATCGTAATCGTAATCGTAATCGTAATCGTAATCGTAATCGTAATCGTAATCGTAATCGTAATCGTAATCGTAATCGTAATAATAATAATAATAATAATAATAATAATAATAATAATAATAATAATAATAATAATAATAATAATAATAATAATAATAATAATAATAATAATAATAATAATAATAATAATAATAATAATAATAATAATAATAATAATAATAATAATAATAATAATAATAATAATAATAATAATAATAATAATAATAATAATAATAATAATAATAATAATAATAATAATAATAATAATAATAATAATAATAATAATAATAATAATAATAATGTGCATTATTGGGAAGTCTGTATTCCTACGTCTGCATTCTTTTAACCCTAAAATACAAGGTTTCGATTGCTTCATTTTTTGTGCTTCCTAACTACGCAAAACTGAATCTTCATTATTTCATGAAAAGATATATAATTTTACTAACATTCACACCTCTCAGAAATAACATCTCGATTCGTGTGGATTGTGGTCGCTTCAGCGGTACGGTAACCGCACTGGGCGAGTGTTTTGTTTACAACTAAGGCAGTGCTGGACACGAAACACACGCCAGGAAGATGTTTTGTTTACATTTGAGGCCGTACTGGCCTCAGAATCACATGCCGGTTCGGTACAACAGAGACCGTTGGCGTGTGCGATGATTGCCGAAAATTGAAGTTTTACGAAACGATTAAGCTTACCAAAATGAAACTTATTTTATGTTTCTTACACCTGCATCCAATAGCGAAGCAGTATCTTTCACCTGTATTAGATTATGAGTTGCATTTTATAAAACAGGTGACTATAACAGCGGTAATGTAAAAAGTGACCTAAAGTAACATTTCCACAGCTTGAAATCCAATTTAGTTAATAAAATTGAACACATTGGGTCCTCTCATTGATTGTGTGGTATACTTTGTTCAGAGTCTTGCGCGTGTGTAGGAACCAAAACAACCCAGGCAGAGTTGCAAGGTTTATGCAGTCATTCAGACACAAGTAGTGGAGCACAACAGAGATTGCACAAAACTCTTAAACCTGTATAAATATGTGGCGGCCATGTGAAACAGGTAATGCACCTGCTACTTATAAAGAAACTTCCTTGCCTATAGGACCTGGCAAACCAGTACATAAACAGACGGCACATATGATTCAAAATGTGTGCAATTACTTTAAAGGAGGGAACGACAAATGTGACTCGCCAATTGCACGGCTGCCATTGGCGTTCCGAAATGGACAGCAACAAGAACCATTAAACTAAATATTGAGAACTATACAACTCCAACAAAGACGAAATACAATGAAAACAAAACCGCTTGTGAACTTTATAAAATTGATGCCTACTTCGCCATCTTCGGAGGATGTGCAAGAAGAAGAAGAAGAAGAAGAAAAAGAAATTATAAGTTACTAAGGTTGAGTAAATAGCAGTGTACATATATATGTAAATAATGTTTCGTTTTTCTGTTTGTATTTCGTTCTCTTTGTGGGGACCGTATATAGTACCAAATGTGTTGATATATATTTATATAATTAATAAAGGAATAAAAGTAATATAGTGCAAGTAAATAGTAAAATGTACTCTTAATTTTTTATATTAAATGTAGTTATTGTCTGAGAGTGAGAATAAGTTGTTGAAGCAATGCCAATTAAGTGCATAATAAACAAATAAATAAAGGATAAACATGTAAACAATGCAACAGAAGTATGAAGGGGTCGCAAATGTTGCAACAGTGCCTTTTGCTGTTGCAGTGTGCCAGCACGCCTAAGTGACCTGCGGCACGAGCAAACTGCTGCCTACCTACCCCTCCCACTATCTCAAAAGACGCTGAACAAAGTATACTTCCTAACTTCTTTATCAAAAAAGTAGTACTAGAATGCTAAATTCCGGAGCAGGAACTCGAAAACTTATTGTAATGTAATTGTTTGCACTTGATAATGATATGCCATGAGATAATAGTTGTTTTTTACCGTAGGGCATGAAAGAACCGTTCTGTAGTAAAGAAACGCTTTTACTCATCTGCCTGTAATAGATCGATGTGCTGCTCTAGTACCCATATGCGTTTAATGAAAATTCCTTGGTCGACACACAGCTGTTTCCACATACATGTTTCCATGCAAGGGCGATATGTTCCTGTAATTAAAGTTTATGAGCTCCTGTGTAGTGACAACACTTCGGCTGATATTTATTATTCATCACTAAAGCCTATCAGCACATTCCTGAACTAGGTAATGAGCGTGTCATCTACAAATATACACGGTTACACTAAAATAGCTAATAAATTGCATACTCAATTCCAACTGTCGCATCTATTCCTTCATAGATCGAGTTAAAGCTTTAGCAGTCTCGTGCAGTTGCTAAAACGATTTAGTTAGTAGTTATTTTAGCTACTCTACAGCTGATGTTGAATCTTTTGACATATTTTCATCTGATAGTCGTGTTCTCTACCCTGATTAAGGCAGTTCATGAACTGTTTTACTTGAACACCCTGTACATGTGTGCATCAGTATAGTCACAATGTAAAAGTAAAGTATTTTATGTTCAGACAGATATGCGATATATTATCATAAGATAATTATGTATAAGAGGTGCAAGAACAACAACTTAAATAAAATCAAACGGAACGTCATAGAATTCAGTCAGTAGAGATCAGGGTTGCCAACTTTTAAAAGTAAAATTATCGTACCGGCCACTCAAAGTTATAGATTTGGATTCAAAATTATCGTACATCATAAACCAAATGCTACAACAATGAAAATATCAGCACAACACTTATTAAAATGTAATGGTATTGATGTTTGTAGTACCCACTTACAAGATTGATGACCTCAACCAGTACTACAACTTAAGCACTTATGTTTCTCGCAGTATTTATCTGAAATTTCATCATCTTCCTCAACTGTTGCAGCATTAGACAAATTTGTTGCTGAGATAAACTTTAACATCTTCTGGCTAAGTTGCAGATTTTCGGACCCACCACATTCTTTCATAAACTGAGACGTTAGAATAAGTCCATTTACCGTATCTAGCGCCAATCTGTGACTAATTTGGCTTTTATTAAGCCCAGTTTAGAAATAAGTCCCAAAGGAAGTGTTTCTGTGGAGCAATATAATCACTGATAACGCAACCTCCGCCAGTTCTTTGAAATCAATATTGACACGTGTTAAACAACACTCCAGAAACTGCCAGGTTCAAGCATGTTCTTTATTTCACACGGAATATCACTTATTCCAAGTTTTCTCCATTGATCATCAATTTTCTGAACAGTGCCTTCTTCATTGAGATTACCAGGTCTGGTCACACTGGCAACAAGGTGATAAAGGGTAGAAGGGTTAGTAGGATATAGAATCCTTGTCTTAGAGGGGTGAATACAGACAACGAGAGCAAAATTAATGTCGCTATTTGTATTTAATTTTATTTCGCTGGTGTGACAAACCAGTGAAAATTATATTTCGTCGGTATCGAACTATCAACATTCAAATTATCGTACACCCCCATAACTATCGTACGGGTTGGCAACCCTGGTGGAGATCGTTTTGGAGCTGCTTTTATGATTTCTAGGTAACTTTAGTAATCTATCGTTCAATTATTTCTAAGACACATACCAATTAAGATATATTGAATTAATGGCATAACGAGCACTCTAGTTCAATTGAAATTTGTGAATACAGTGGAACGAGGATAATCCGGACGTTCATAATTATAAATAGTCGTTAATTCTAAGTTTTTGTTCAGAAATGTCAGTCGAAAATTAAACTAAACGCGGAAATTTAATATAACTTCGTCAATGTGTTTTTGCAAGAGGTCGTCACTCCGGAGTTGTTTGTTTTAACAAATGCAGTCGGAAAGCAGAGTGGAATAGATTTCCTAGCTACCGGTCTTGAGGCTCTGCACCTGCTCCCACATCCCCTTGTTTAAAACATTGCGCCTCTAGTTGTCGCAGAGCTTCCTACAGTTCAGTGTGCTGAAAATCAATGTTACCATCTCTCTTTGTAAACCGCGTGTACAGTGCAACACATCAACTTTTTTGGAAAAGGCTGCGGTCATTGGAGAAGTTGAAAAGGGTTTGCAGAAAAGAATCTGAAATCGAGAAAGAATACGGGATACCACCCAACACTGTGTCAAATTTTCCGAAGAATAAGGAGCGCATGTTAGTGAAAATAGAAAGAGTCGAAAAAAGTGAGATAAGCGGAAAATCCTAATTAATATTTGTGCCTCTATTGTTAAAATGTCCATTTTAATCCTAACGCTTCTAACTTCGTATTATACAAGTTCCACTGTATTTTTATATGACATTCCAACTCATCGTATACGTATTCTTACTTTCTGTACTAGTAAGTAGAGGAAGTAATGTAATCCACCCAAAAATTCAATGTCAAGATTTCACCGGAAATATACGTTTTGAAGCCCCCTGAATAAAAACAAACATCCATATGTGTGTCTGTCAGTCTGTGGACAGCATAACTCAAAAACGAAAAGTCGGCGAAAACCAAAGTTGGTATTTAAATGTAATGTCGTGACACGAAGATTTTGAAGAAAATTGCCCCACCCTAAACTAATCTTTACATGGAAAATTTTTCGAAAAACTTTATTTCCTTGAAAATGCCTCTAACAATTTTGATTGAAATGACATATGTTAAGATATTTTTATGAGAGATGACATGTATATTTTTAATTTTCTAGAGCCTTTGAAACCTCTGGAGTCCTGTTTACGCTGGGTGACTTTTGAATAACTCGTAAACCGTAAGAGAAAGACAAAATCTTACTCTACAATACTGTATATCTTGCTAAAACACATAATTTATGTCCCAATAAATTTTTTTGTAGAGTTAACCATTTCGGAGATATTTCTTGTTATCTGTGTCAGTTTCGGAAAACTTTAACCCTCGCCGAATGTAACATCGTTGTTTATTTTTTATATGTTAACCGTGCAAAGAGAACGGAATCTCAAAGCATTAAAAGATTTGACTATCGCTCAAAGTCTGCTGTATTCCCATATTCTGCTTAGGCCTACAAGAAAATAAACAATAAGATAATTTCTGCAAATGTTTATCTCGACTAACACGAAGAAGATATAGGTATAAGAGTTTGTAAGAATGGTTAGTATAAGAGTAGAGAAAGTCATGTGAGTGCGGTACATCAGATTTGTTTTTAAATTAGACAAGAGGACTTTAGCATCAGACGAATAACGAACCATCTTTGAGGTATTATTTATTAGGGCACCGTGGACTGTGACGTTCCTTTCGCAGCAAGAGGTTTCTTTCTCTTTTATAGGTAGTCGATCCTACAGGAAAGGATTTAAATAAGTCGTTGTGTGAAAATCGATACAGAAATACACTATTGCACACTATTCGTTTACATATACATTAAACACAATGTGTATTAGCATACATTAGTTATTTAAATGCTAGAGGTGCACGTAGAATGACAACCGGAGGACTCTTTTCTCACATATGACATCATGTTACCTGTTTTGGATCAGTATGCAATGATGGAAGTCATGGGTTTCTGTTCGTGTGTAGACGTAGCGAAAGTCGAATCGAGGTCCTTTCCAACGGTCATCTATCGCTACTGGGGTTTTCAAGAACGCAGTTTCCATTTCTATCGATTTTTCTGCTCACTCTGCGAGGAATTAATTATGCACTATTGTTATCCCGAGATTTAATCTATACTACATTCAAGATTAATAATAAATTTCCTTTGGTAGATCCTAGTATTGCGATAGCTATCATCAATATAAGCAGATGCTAAAATACCGATGGTCAAAAGTAATACCATTCGTAATTAGACTTCGGGAAGAGAGGATATTTAGGTCCAGAGTGTGCTAAGGATATTCTGAAAATAAGTTTATTTAGCTACTGAGAGTAACTGGGCAAGCATCATAAACTCATTTAAAGACACATTTAGAACAGCACTCTCTTGATATGTTTAGTCCATTAAAATGAGATCTTAACCTATTTTACCTAGCTTTAGACGGGCTGCCAACTTCATTTTTATTAATTCTGCATCGCTGTAATACTTCAAGACTAAACTGCAAAGAGATAAGTACATAGTGCGTGTCTAGCTTTTAAGATATTAAACAAAACAGCATCCCAACACTGCACTGCTGCATACATTTATAGCGCATTGGTGCGAGTAAGAAACCCATAAACAATAACGTCAAAGAATTAACTTTGTTCATTCCAGGTCCATTAGAGCTATACAACCAGACTGCAGACAAGAAACACGAGATAGCGTGAAAATAATCAAGTTCGCGGCGCGAAGTTACTTACCGGCCACCGGATTTAGCGCATACTCGCTCGTCTACCTGGGCCTATGTGCGGCTAATGGCAGTAGCCCTTGCAGAACAATATCCGTAGTGTTGAGAGCAGACAGTTTTCCAGTAGATAACTGACAGTGACAGTGCAGTTGAGTTCATTGGATAGTGCCAGGTGTACTTGCAATAATGATATTCCGTCCTCTAAATTTCTTCCGCCATTATTTGAAACGCTAGTTTAAGCATCACTCTCCTACCATGGATACCTTTGACACGTTATATTGCAACTTTGACAAAATATTATCTCTCAGCTGACCAACAATGAAGTTAACTTTATCAGTGCCAAAGAACGCACTTTATTAGCTGATATTCATATGTTGTTCTTATATTGTTGGAACCAAAATATCGCTTAGTCACAAGCAGTTAATCTCTAGTCTTTTCCCAACTACACAGAAGACATTAAACAATATCAAATGTTTGTGCTCAAGGATTGGTCAGTCTATAACGAGCTTATTGAAGTCATAGTAATGTCTAGAGCCTCCGAAACCATCGTTGTTGTGGAAGGTTATCCAGAAACCAAACGAGACAAGGATAATAGTTGTCTAAAAGGGAGAGAAGGGAAATGTTACACATAGCAGACAGATAAGAAGACTTATCGCTTGGGTGAGTATCCAGAAAAGCAAGGGAATTTGTTGTCATCAATTCAAAACCTTGTTTTTTCTTCTTTCATGACTAAAGGGCTGGAACATTTGAACTGTTTAAGTTTGATACAGATAAGATACGAAACATACTAATAACTGCAATAATAGAAATGATAACAAAAAATACTACGCCATGTTAGTACTCGGGATACTAGTACATGAAGGGGCGTGGATCTGCCCCTTCTTCTCCCTTCCCTTCGACCATGTTTTCACGCTTATAAATTACACAACGACGTATTATGTGAGCTTCTGGAGCTCACTGTTTTCCAAGAAAAGCCTTTCGGTTATTTTATGTTTAGCGAAGTTGAAATAATGCAGGTGTTGATTTCATTCAACACAAAAAGTGTTTAGATTATATAAAAGATATAATTTAACAAATTAAATTTATAACCTGCAGCGTAAAATAAAATAAGTTTTGTGTGGATCACACAATTATTATTAGTGCACCTGGAAATGTAAATACCTACCATTAAAGTTTACAATTAAATAGAAACTTACCCAAATGAATGATAAAAACCGAAATGGCCCTATCTACTAATTAACAATTACAAATCAGTTAACAACATGTTGGTAGTGTTTTATAAATAATCAATGTTACATACACTATGCCTGAACAAGGTTTACCTATATATTTCATAATTAAGCAAAACAAGTACCTGAAAATAATTTATTTAAACATACAGGGTGTTCCAAAAAAACACCGACACCTATCTGTAACACAGCTTTTATATAAACGGTATATACATCGTAAACCTGTTACAGATGTATTTTCAAAATAGTTTCATTTATAAGTGATTATTGAAGAAATAGTTTTACAATGTTGAAATAATTATAACGTTGAATAATAAAGATTATCAACATCCACAACTAACGTGTGCTTTGGCCTCGCATTTAAGCCGACTGACTGTGGACCTCATGAAGCCGAGAAATCGAGTTCAAACCCGAAGAGGTTATACGTATTTTTCTCACTCCAAATGTTTAGGAGACAGATCAGAGCAGCATTAATTATTAATCCCCTGTGTAGTGTAAGGAGTTTTATGATTTTGATGTATTTTAATTTTTTCTTCTGTTTAATGAAAATGCTATACATGCTTGTACGTGTTCAATGCCAATAAATATCTATCTAATAGAAAATACATTTCTGTTTCGTTTTTTCTCCTTTGTTTTTGTTTTCCAAATTACATTTTCAAACGCTCTCAAACGCGTGAACTTTCTGTGTTTATTTGTGCCAGTTCTGTCTTAAGATTATTATTCCTCTTTCCTTACTTACTTATTCTTCTTTTTACAAAGGAAACATAAACTTAATCCTTATAGAAAAAAATAAAGTATCATCGAACACTCGACTAATCCGAAAAAAGCTGTCAACCTGTAAACCTAAGTGTGCGCACGTTCTTGGTCACTTAATCTAAGTGGGGGTTGTGATGCTGTAAAATCCTGTCTTGGTTATTAATTAGCTTTTCTATTTTATGAATATCACATATATTGATATTTTTGTATAAATTTGTATTAAATTAAATATTTTGCATAAATACAAATTGCAAGCAAATTTTGGTAACATTTATCTTTCTAAATTTTAAATTGAACACTTTCCTTCCAATTCAAAGTACTCGAAGAAATGGAGTACTACTCTGAAATTGTAACTTTCGGTGTTTAATAATCTGAAATCCTTCAGCTTAAAAAAAGTGCCCATTTGGGGATTTTGAGCGCTTTTTATAATTGGAAATTCTAATTTTCAACGCGATGCATGATCATTTTAATGACGTAGCATTCCATTGTTTGACAATATTCTCAAAACTATAATATTGTTATTCTCAAAACCATGTAAGTTAGAGATAACTTTGCATATTTATGCACTAAACAAAATGTCTTTTCTGAGGCGCACTTATAATTTCTAGAAGCAGATAACGTTAATTTAGAGAAATTAAGAAGACAAAATTGCTCATCTTTTTATTTTAATTACAAATTTTATACACGTCTAATATACCGAAGGTGTTTATCCAGCTTCACAAAGTTTTAATTATAAGAATGTGCAGGAAAGGTTATGGTTCTGATAGTTGTTTTGTGTTTGAATGTTTTAGAGTTTATCTAAAGGTGAATATATTTCACACCAAGTATTTAAACTAAGAGAGTAAAACAACTTGAAAATATCTCTTCTAGTCCCGCTTTATAGTAATCCAAAACATAAAATACAAAATGAAATCATTACAATATTTCTCGATGATGCTCAGAGTACCATGTTCACAAACGTCGGGTTTGTCTTTTTAGCGTTTATTTGCAAGCACATCTATCTGTGTTTTGGACAGTTAAAGCTTGAAGAGTTAACTGTCAGAAAACAAGCATATACTGTTATTTCATAGCACGTTTGCAGCCTTCGAGGTATAACTTGGTTCATTTATGTAGGTATGAAAATGTTTTCCCGGCATGAAGCTGAACGCATACTTCAATCATTGATGCACAGAGAATGAAAAACTTAAATATGTTAGCCTTATCTTTTAGCAGTTATACACAAAAGAGACAAAGTAATAAGGTTTATAATGAAAATGCTGCAGTTGTATATTATGTAACTGCAGTGTGCCATCGCAGTCAGAATTTGTGTTAGCTGTTGTAATCTCACTACCATGCTGATTGTACTGAAGTGAAATCCACCCCTGACACCGATGAACGTGCTCGGGGTTCACACAAACGAGATAATGTTGTCAGGGTTCTGTTTTGAATTTAATTCACGACAAGCTTCGAAAACGGGCGATTTCAGAGTGGTTTTAGTTTGGAACTTTCGAGCATAGAAAAAAAGGCAGCCTTGATTTGCTCCAATATTTGTTGTGGTTCTGTATCTAACAATGGTAAATTCTGCGTGTAAAGGCATTGTGTGCTTTTTAACTGATGTTCGTTGATTACATTGCTGTTATAAACACGACAGTTTTCATCCAGTTTTTTTCTGTAACCGTCAACGATTTTGCCCCATTACCATTGGCAGACAACTGATTTAACGCAATTTAGTCACCCCCACTCAAAGATCCGAGGTAGTATGCGGTTATTACTACAAAATATATTATTTAAAACTCTTTTTGAACATAGAAATTTTACAGAGATATTTGGGTTTAACGTATAAGAGTTAATTTAAAACTGAAACATGAAAAATGTATTAGTTTAACTGCATACTACTTGAAAATATTGTAACAAAATCGCGCAAACTGCGAATTCCGGTTACTTTTCTAGGCCTTTATTTTCCTATCAATTTTACTACAAATGCACAATTTTCTTCTCGTTACTAACACATTTATACTCTTGTCTACTATTACAATTCACAAATGTTCTTCCGATAATCTTTCTCAGTCTTTCAATGTCTTTCTCCAGTTTCAGGCTCTTATATCTTATATACTATCACTCGACGACACAGACTCGCTTGTACAGAATAAAATAATTTTGAGCATAGGTATTCTTTAGCAGCGATTTTAAGAGCATTGAAACTGTCAACTTTTCCCTTAAGATCATTATGAAAAATATTAAATATTTATATGGCGTCATAGTATACACCCTTCTGGAAGCAAGAAATTTTTGCACTGGGTTGATGGATCTTGTTCTTTTGTTTCATGTTTACCTCATTAATTTCATTGCTTATTATAAACGTGGCTCGATTGCATATCAAGAATTTTAGAATCAAAAATATATCAGGGTAAGGCTAATATCTCTAAAAGGATCTTTGCACGAACGTCTGCTATGGGTGTCGGGAATAACTGAACAGGCAATAGAAAAAGTTATATCAATTTCCCTTAGTGAATACATTTATACTATGTTATGGAATGGCAGGCAGTTAAATTACATAAATTTTCAATGATAAAGCTTTTTTTTATTTATTTATTATTATTTTTCTCCAAGGGTAGTTTGGAGTGGTGTGGTTGGCAGACGAGCGTAAAGCACATTCCGGGTGATCCAGACTTGTGGACTAGATAATAGAGCTAAACTAAATAGACTGCCAATTGATGAAAATGACAATGGTATAGAGGATAAAAATAGGCTAAAACGATAGCTAAGTTTGGCAGAAGAAAATAGATAACATGTGAATTCCAGTTCGACGCTGGGTCAACTAGACAACTTGGGTTACCTGGAGATTTCTGGCAAGAGCTTGGAGGATATCAGTGCCAAATAATTAGTTCAACTTGTGAATTCAAGTAAGATGCTGGTTCAACTAGAAAACTGCAGGTACCTGGAGGTCAGAAAATAACCTTCTGTCAAGCCATCTGAGGATATCAAAGTCAAATGAATATGTAACCCAAAAATGAACACTATGTAGAAACCAGAAAATGGTCTAAAATAAATAACTTAATTGTTTCGTGTATTGCTGCAACGAGGAGAAGAAAACGATTCCCAGCATGTAAATTGTGGACTAAAGCAGCTGATTTAGAAAGGCAGAGTCTAGGAAGGTGTATTCAGAAATTGATCTCAATACGATAAATGCATCAACTGGAGAAAGTGTGTCCGTTAAAAATTGCATTCAGGGAAGTGTTAAGTGGGAAAACGGCTCGGGAGAGAAGAAGACACGAGATGATAGAGAAGAACGGAGAAGTCTGGATTTGCAGCAAGCGCACATATCGAGCATAAACTATAACTGAATTATAATGTGTAATACCATGATTGGTGAGATCCAGTTAGACTCCCCTTGGGCCGTCCATTGTGACCTTGGGTTTGGTTCATAGGCGAATGCTGCGATGGATTATATAGTGTCACGAATTTTCCTGTCTCCCATTTTCTCTAGATTCATTTCCTCATTCTTCAGCATCAAGGATCAGGCGAGTGGGCGGCGGCCTAGATGTATGGCGGCGGAGTTTGCTTGTTGGAAGTGTCTGTCCTGGGGCTCGGCGAGGGACCAGCCCTCAGAGAGGTGGGCCGGAGAGGGGTTCCGCTGGTATCAGTATGTGATATCAGGAGACATTAGGGACCTCGCCTGCCGCCCTGGATCTGGTCACCTTCTATGCCATTCCTTGAGCTCTTTCCACCTGGAGATTCCCAGAAGCGCAATAAGTGACTACGCACTTCAGAGCCGAAACACTCACCAGCATTGTTAACTATTAAATCCTTTACTGGGAATGACGTTATCACGAAACAATGACGGACTTCCCTAAAAGTTACTCTTAAGTTTTTATTAGATTTATTCCTGAACTCAAATTTTCTTTTAGATGCATTATTTTAGCAAGCAGTATGGTTACATTTTTAATCGGAACCCTGCTCCTCTTTGTCGCTGTGCAATAACCTTTTGTCGGTCCGCCACGTGTTGCTAGAGCGTGTTTCCCTAGCGCACCTTCGAGACTCTCTGCAGCTGCCTGTCAGACTTGCAGAGCTCCTGGCGGACGATAAACACGTGATTCAAAGGGTTTTGGAGCTTTTAGCAATGGTAAACATGAACCTAAGGATGTAAAACTTTATATATCCAAATGTTTTTTTTTTTTTTTTTTTTTTTTTTTTTTATAATTTTGTTTTAATTCTGACTTTTGCCTGATTGTTTGCTATATATATGTATATTTTCGTTTTTACTAGTACTCTTATCAGATATTGAAATTGATCTCAGGCTTCTGCCATGATCCGTTTTACAAGGGCAATGATGACCAAGTAGTTGAGCGCTCTTATGCCTTCATTGTCATCACAGTAGGCAAGAGATCTTTGCTGCTCCAATTAAAATCGGATACAAAACAACTGTAAAATGTATCCATGCCTTCGCACCTTGGAATATTTGATTGACCTCATCCACTACGCTTACTGTATAGAGATTTGTTTTTAGGGTCATATGTACATGATATTTAATGTAACGTAGTTAATGCATAAAATACAAATTTGATTAATGTACTTCTCTCTCAGATAATTTGCAAACATGTGTGCCGTTAATGTTGCAGGGAATAGCTGACACACGCGCAATATACGGCTTGTATATACTAATTAATGTTCACGTATGTACATGTGTATATTTTTTATCAATATACTATAACCTATTTGATAATTATTATGATTTGTAAATCATATGTTGAACTGGTCACGTAACCACCATTAGCTCTCGGAAAGTGTTACCCCTATTGCGTGATAATCAATTCCCCGTTGTCCAAATAGAGCTAGAATAATTTAGGTACTGCATAATTCCCTAAATTCCTTAGATTGGTTAGTTGTGCTGAGCATTATTATTTAACAAACCGGTACATCTAAGTTAAATTATATCTCAAATAGATTAGTGTCGTTTCCCAATAAAGAGCAGAGAATTTTGGTCAAAATTGTCAAAAAGTCGAAATTGTTTTAACCTTAGAATGTTCCTGGAACACCGGTGCATTTGCATCAGCTAACATTTTTCATATCCCCCACTCCATGTGGTCATTACGGCCCTTTCAAATAACGTACTTAACGTACACAGGATGCTCCTATATAAAAGCCTGTTTTTCTCAAAACTACATTTCTGCACATTCCAAAAGAAGGTCGCGCCTGAGTTTTGCTTCAAATTCAATTAAACTTTCCAAAAGTATTCATAAATAGCAGATAAACAAAACTATGATTCAATATTGATGTTATCATTAACATGAATTCCAAAAAACATTTTTTATATGAAAAAAATCAATAATTTTTAAGATTAAATTTTCTTTGTTATTAATAAACTATGTACAGCATAATCAGCAAGCATATTTGAAATATCTCTTCATACAATTGTTACCCATGTTTTAGAGTATCAGTTCTGCCAATATAAGTAAATTTTGAAAAGACAATAGACGCGAGCTCTATTTTGAAAATGTGCCTATTAAATCCATAAAATAATTTGTATATCATAAACGAATTATCCAATTTTAATGAAATTTGGTGTACCTCCTATTCTCATATAAATACAAACACAGTAAAAATTTCAGAAAAATAATTTCTTGCTGAGGCAGTTAAACTTATTGTAAAACAGCTCTTAGGAAAAGTATTGAAATGACATGCAGAGGCAAGATTTTTTGTTTTAACCATAAATGAGAATGTTGTTCAATCACACAACAAATGGTTTTGCATGCATTTGACATAGTTTAGAAGTGATATATGGGATGTTTGGCAACTTTTTGTGATTATTCATATTTTCAAGAATATTGTGTTTTAGCGATAAATGAGAAATATATACGTTTTTTAAATTTTTCTTAGAAAAATAAGCTTTTTATTGAATCATTGTCACTGGTGTTTAAGCTTAGGTTTCAATAATAATGAAATAATCCGGCTTCTTTTGAGATCAGCTTGTAACAATACTACAAAATAAATAATATTGGCAGAGACAAAGAAAGCTGCCCGACAATGGAATGGGTGAGACTACATTGAAAGGTTATCTCACAAGGTCACATTTCCGTGTTATAAAAGCCGCCGCAATAAACGAACTTTGTGCTATTGTTGAACAATTAGTCCACAGAAAGAAATTTGATATAGTAACATCACTCTTAGCACCGAAAGCAAAAGGTGAATCTTTCCACCTTTTGTGTGAAAAGTCCCTTCAATGTCTTTGGTTACCAGTACCAAATGCTGACAGCGAAAGGTTTTTTCTACATATAACCTGGTTGTAACAGACAGAAGGGCAACTATGAACATTGAAAGTGTCACGATTGTTTTACGTTTCAATTTGGTGATGCTGATTGTGGGCAATGTCCTTGATGTCTGATGTGTGATGTATGTAGTGATTCATGTCATGATAATAAAAGAATTGTTTTAATGTGGAGAAATTTTGAACAAGAATGTTGGAGTAACACAACTTACCTGTGAATTTTAATTTCAATAATATCTATGTGTACTAATCCTACCCAAAATTTTGCACGAAGTTAATGCAAAATTTTAGTATAATATTCAACACAAAATACCACTAGCTTAAGTTATTAATGCAAATTTGTCAAATAATTACCACCAAAAAATCTTGCCTTTGATTATATGGAAAGCGCAGTATCAAATTTGTGTTTTAGAATTGGAATATACAATGAATTTCGTGAAAATTACTTCATGGCCATTCCGTACTTAAAGAAATTCCCTGGATTTCCTACATTTCCGCAATGGCAACTCGTGGAGCAATATCAGTAGTGTTCAGGACTAAACTGTACCGAGGAAGACAAATAATATACTAGAAATGTAAATTGGTTCAGTTTTAAATATTTTAATCAGAATAGTACAGTAAATTTAATAATAGAAGGGGTTCACACAATTGAAAGCTAAGTCGCACCTCGTCACGAGGCAGAAGCGGCAAGGACAAACTACGTTAGATTGAATTTCCTCCCCGTAGACACGTTAGCTAGTCTACCGCAAAGTGAAGTTATTCAACCCGATACTTCCCACCTGTCAGACATAGGAGCGTAGTTGCGTTATTCAAGATAAACCTGGCATTTATGGGCTCATGATGACAATTGGTACAAAAGCCGAATCTATGGCACAATACGTTACAACACAAATGCCCTGTTCCCGTCTTAATGCCAGCTAATCTGTATGGTTTGTTATTAAGAGTCTCTCGTTACAAATATTGTTAGAATCTACAAAATGTACACTACTGAAGAAGTAACCCTTGTGAAAGCGTTAGTTTCAAGATACGTACTTGGCCTCTTTGCAAGTTCTGACCTTGAATAATGCATCAGCATTGTGTCCAACTTGAATTCAGCTGTCATTTGCAGTGAAGCAGATAGTAAACAAAGACTGAATAGAAGAATGCAGCTTGGATTTGCTTTTGGATTCCTTTTATTTGTAGCTTTAATATCAGTAACAAGCATAATGAAGAAAATTGTGTACCTATGATAATAAGCAGCGTCTGAACTGTTAATTATATGGGATACATACTATCAAATTAAGATACAAATTCCTTCAACAAGAATAAACTTTCTTACACAATCTCAGAAGTAACAAAAGTAAGAATACAAATGTCTGTTTAACTATTCACGTCACTTTTAACCAGTTATATGTGCAGAAATAGTGGAATGATTGTCAGATTAGCTTGGTGTCAAGAGATCTGTGAATTACCAGACATTTATTGTATACGATAAGCTAATACGCCAATACAGGCAACTAACCGGAACCAAAGGTGTCGAACTCCAAACTCTCCGCAAGAAAAGACAAACACGCCACTATGCAAATTAGTGATTTGTGGCTGAAATCAGTTTCAAAATGCAGTTTTTGCAAAATAATTACTTGTAATAATTTCTTATCACATCAGATATATCTTTGGTTCCACGAATGTGCCATTGCCCGAAATAATTAGCAGTATATTCCGCACAATGCTAAAACGGAGTATGTATTTGGTCTGACTTAGAAACATTGATGAATTATTTTTAAGCTCCTCCATACGAATGGGATTAACTTTCATGAGTGTCCAGTAGAATTACTGGCACGGTAGCAAGTAACAGTTAAAGAAACGTTTAAAATGTCACTTCTTACGAAACAAAACTATTAAAGATCTGGTTCCCAAAATAAATTGTTCATTAGACTGTTCATTAATTACTAAAATACAAGAAACGTAATGTATTATCCACTCAATGTATTTCTTAGTTATTTTGGTCTCGAGTTACAAATACATATCTTATTTTTGCATAGACATGTATTGCATGATTATTATATACGTATGTGATACAGCTTCTTAGGGATCTAATTGTTATGAGTATACTCATTTTAGTGTTAGGATAATTTGGAATTAAGAGCAGCTACATGAAATAAAATGATAAACATTATTATTTAATGCAGCACACAGTACTGCCAAAACAACCATGTTTAAATGATTTTATAAATGGTCAGATAAAGTCTGCAATAGCGTTTTGAAGAAAGCAAAGTACCTGTTCGATACACCTATTGTTACGTGGTACAACAGATCAAGAACGGCACGGTATCTAGAGAAGCAGTAGCTAGTATGTTTATTCTTATGCAGTAAGTGGAGGGGTAGTTCAGAATAAATAATGTCTTTGAAATATTCTCACCTCAACAGAATATATACATTAGTACAAAATTTACACTACAGAGAAGAATTTGGAGAAAGGTCCCTGTGAGAATTTGGTTTGAAGATTTCATATCTTGCTATAATTTCTCATTTAAATGATTGACATTAATGGCAGCTAAGTTGTTATTACTTAAACCCAAGGTGTACTTCATGATATTACCCATTTAGAATGCAATTGACATATCATACAACATATTTTTTTTAATTCGGATCTAATATACCCTAATTTCTGATTTGACAGCGATAGATTCAGACCTTCTTTAATAAAGAAACTGCATAAGTGCATACAAATATTTTAAAGCCTACCCTACAGATGTCCAGTTTCTAACGTCACTTATTCACCCAAGAAGGATTATCGCAGAAATTTGTCCATGGAATATTACGTGTACATTTAAGAACTTGAGTAAGTTTATCACGACATTTGAAACAAACGTTGGCTCCGGCAAATTTTAATCGCCGTATACAATAGCTCAAGGATACACATTTCACTTTCCGAGCAATATTGAACGTCTTACTTGCATTTCTCATATCGCTCTGTTCACTTTCCTTATTTTCCTCTCTTCCATTTCCTGTCTTTCGTCTTCTTTCTGCCTGCTGGCTACATCTATCACTATCAATTTGTGAGCGGCTTGGCAGACTGGCATCAATCTTTTTGTTTTCCTTTAAGCTTTGACTTCCCTTGCGGACAATTAAATCCTAGGAACGATGAGAAAGAATGAGTTTAATGTTGGAATGGATTGTAGGGTAGTCGTCTATAGATTACTCGAATATCCCTTCAATCGTAAGAGAACTTTCTGAGAAGCAGCTCAAAATTGGGTCAGGCTATGTGCACTCAACTGGCGTAAGGGTATTGGGGTATTAAAAGAAAAACAACAAAGTTAAGAATAAGGAATGTGCTGAGTTTGGGAGAAACGATTTATCAGTGTCTTGTTTCCACTTCCATATTTTCACAAGGAAGTTTTCCTTCAGATTAAACAGTCATAATGGAATGTAAAATGAAGAGTCAACTAACTACGTATCACAACCGTGTGACGTAACAACATTGTAGGTGCCAAGGAAATGCAGATTTTTGTCTAAAAACCAAGTAGGTATAATGTTAAACATACTTTCCCTTGCCTCGCCTGCCCTTCATCACTCACTGACTTTCGAATGTCGGGTAACTTAAAGCTCCATGGACCTCGGGCTCATTTGAGCATCATTTCACCCATTTCATTTCATTCATTCGTCCGATATGACACAATGTTGGAGGACGTTAATTTAAAAAAAAAAAAAAAAAACTCACTGACTTATCAGCTGAAAGTCGGGAGCAACTAGAGACTTGATCGCTTACGTCACAGAACATTCAGTTGCCTGACGCTGGTATAAGCGAATGATTTAGAGAATAATTTATTTAAAATAAAATTCTCTCGAAAAGGAAGTATTAAACATTATCAAACTAATGCCTCTGTTCTAACAAATTGCACATTTAAATCATTTTGGTTACAGGTGTAAATAAATATAAACATATTTATAAATTAACTCTACTCCTAATTAATTATCGTGATCTAAATATGACTTTTTACAACTTATGAATATGGATTTTTTTTTCAAATCCATATTAGGATACCGTGTTGTCGACATATTAAGCTATTCCCCCATTTGTAATGCGCAAATCTGAATCAGATACAAATAACTGATGCCACAGCCGGGACAAGTACGGCGACCTTGGGCTTATCATGCCGATGTGTCACTGAATGTTGCTTAGGTCGTCGAGGGTATTGGGATGTGTTATTAGTTATTCACTCTCCAAGCCTATCGATTAATGTCCAACATCAATTGCAGGATTCTGAAAATTTTAGACTATTCACGCGTGAAATTCCACCGAAAACTGTGAAAATGTAAGAAATTAAGCTTTTTTGTAATAGAAACATCTTTAAAACTTTAATAAGATACTTTTTCCCATTCATTATACTACCAATAAGGATAAACTATATATGTACAGTCATAGGTTTATTAACAGGTACGCCCAACTTAAAATCTTATTTTCTCGCTAACCATTTCTGGCGTTTTTCCTAATTCGAAATACTCCACACGATGCACATTTTTACTAATTTGCTAAACAATTTTAAAGCGTCTCAAAAGTGCATTAAATAAAATTACCACACGTGTTTGTTAAATGATGCTCCAGTTTTGATAAAATAATAAATTATCACCTTTTTAAAAATAAAGAACTTCAGAGAGCACAAAAATGTTGTTTTAGCAGTTATTATTATTATTAGCAGTTAATGTCAAGGCTGATATAATAGATATTTTAAATTCATATACTGCAAGGCCTGATTTTCTTGTCAGCTTTTTACGTATCTTTTTAATTTAGCATGTGGGGGACTTTATTACTTTATTTACCTCAAAATGAATATAATGCATGTGTGTTTTAAACTAAATCAAACGCACCTTTAATGTTACTGATTTTTAATGTCTCTACCATGTATAGCAAGTAGGGAAAGTGTTGTATTCGACCCAACATTTTGATGCCGATATTTCACCAACAATATCCCTTGAAACCCCCTGAATCCAAAACAAAAGCATTTTAGAAAAACGTTCGTGTTTGTGTGTATGTGTATGTTTGGGGGGAGGGGGGGTTGTGTCTGCGAACGAAAAGTCGATTAAAAAAAAGTGGGTTTTCGTACTTAATTTCTTTAAAAATGCGACAAGAAGATTTGAAAGAAAATTCTTCTACCCTAAACTAACCTTTATAAGAAAATTTTTTCCAACATTTTTTCTCAAAAATGACTAACGATTTTAATTAAAATGCTGTAGTTTAAGAAAATTTTATGGCAAATGAAATCTATATTTTGAATTATCTGGCTGTAGCCCATGTAGTCCTATTTAGTGTTAATGAATTTTGCTTAACTCGTAAACCGTAAGAGATAGACCAAGTCTTACTATACACAATGTAAATCTCATTAAAACACACAAGTTATGTCCAATTGTATTTTTTGTAGAGTGTACCATTTCGGAGATACTCCTTGTTATTTGTGCGAGTTTTTCAATAGGTATATTTTTCTCAAACGAAAGGTCATTATTCACTATTTTGTCCTTGGCCGTGCTAAGAGAACGGATATTCAAGGGCTTCATACAACGAACAGCTTTAAAGCATTGGACTATTGCTCAAAGCCTTCTGTATTCATCTTGCACGTAGAAGAAAATAAGCTATAAGTTAATTTTTACAAATTTTTATCTCGACTAACATGAAGTAGATAGAGGAATAAGAGTTTGTAAGAATAGCTAGTGCAAGAGTAGAGAAAGCCATGTGGTGTAATGCATCAGATTTTTTCATAAGCTCAGTTTCCCTCATTAAATACACTTATGTCCACTGCAGTATTTTGGGTGCATTCATGTGGAAAAAAATATCACAATATTAATGATTACCGCTACATGTATTTTGTATTAGCCACTCATGTATTTTTGCTCACTCTTGTTTAAATTACCAGTGTGCTGGCTGCCCTTGCTACACAAAGTTTATTACAAGGTCAGCCTTGTTTACATATAGTGTTACATATCTGATGATCTTGGAGGCCATTCGTGGAGTATTTTATGCAAACCGATTCTTTCCCTGAAGGTTTTCTATAGAAAACTTGATGAACCATTCAATAACTGTGCTCTGATTATTCATCCTATTTTTATCATACGTTTTATTGTGAAAAATCAATGGTTTACACGGCCTAACGCAACCCAATGATGACAAAAGAAATACATAACAAAAGTCACATTTTATTAAGAGTTTAAATGGAATCCGAAGTCACATTTTTGTGTTCACCGCGTTATTGTTTAGTACAACTCACATTGTCCACCCAATACCTTTTTCACTGTTTAAAAGTGAGGAGCATTTTGTTAGTAGAACTGCAGTATAATAGTGCATCTCAATACCTAAAAGTATGGTTCTTGTTGCCCAAAGTAAAGTCTGCGGGCCAGCTGTAGACGACTGGCGGGCGGGAAGCAGCTTGTGAAGATAAGTAATGTCAATGAACGGTCAGTATCAGGAATATCGAGAAAGAGCGCCTTTCCACCAATATGATTGAGATTTTCAGTACATGTATGAATTTGCAAATTTTCGCAGACATCCATGCCTCTTGAATATTCGTAACCTGACGCTTAGCCAGCGGCACGTTATCTAGCACATCTCCTGTTCATTGATAAAGAGCTCTGAATAGCGTTGAGAATTCAGATTCCCGCTAATAATATCTGGGCCGATGAGATGGTCGCTTAAAATCCCATCTATAGATGAATGGGTCCATGATTTGAGTGTGCATTCCTTATAGGAACAAGAATTCTCATCAGCATAGTGGTGCTCGTTGCACCTTAGGCAATGCACAGAGACCTCACGTGGCATCTCAGCAAATTGAGATCCTGGCTAGTCAACAGCCCCTGCAGCTTTAGGCAACTTCTCCATCTTTACGGTGCTGCGTGTAGCCGTTTCGCGCATCAACATGGAAGCTCCTGCACCGTGCCTGGTAGACTACCCATTCTACTGCGGAGTGTGTATTAGAAATACCAGCTTCATGTACTACAAATATGTATATATATATATATATATATATATATATACACTAAGACACAGATAACGCAATAACACAGATTATGGAGAAACGACGAGAATATAATCTACCAACTCTAATAGCTTTTATAGACTATGTAAAAGCTTTTGATAAAGTAAAAAGAAATCTGCTATGGGAAATAATGATTAAAAATGAATTTCCTCAACATTTAGTAAGAACAGTACAAAGTATGTATATAAATACAAAATTTAAATTGGAGAAATCCATAGAAAAATATAACCTAGTAGAGATTGATTTAGGACTAAGACAGAGGTGTCCATTGTCACCTACCCTATTTAATATATATTAATGACGTAGTTGTACGATGGCAAACTATGCTCAGAACACATTTTAAAATAAAGGGGAGAAATGTTAACACATTGCTGTTTGCTGATGACCAGATTTTAATTGCGGAGATGGAAGATAACTTACAAAGAGCCATACATGAATTAAATAATATTACAAGAGAATATAATCTTCAAATTTCATATGAAAAAACAAAAATAATGGGTTTTATAGGAACAAATCATTTAAGAGCAAAAATTTGCATAAATGATAAACCCATCCAACAACAAAGTGATTTTAATTATCTTGGCTCTATTGTGTCATATACCAGGAAAAGAGATAATAAAAAAATTCCAAACAATATGTGGGACAATAAAAAGAACTTTTAAAAATTGTAATCGTCAAACTTTGTTAAAACTGTATAAAATAATGGCGATCCCAACCCTGCTTTATGGGTGTGAAAACTGGGTCTTGACTATCTCACAACAGAAGAAAGTGGAGGCTGCTGAGATGAAATTTCTGAGACAGGTGGCAGGTTATAGACTCATAGACAAGAAAAGAAACGAGGATATTAGAAGAGAATTCGAAATTCAGAGTCTAAATGAAACAGTCATTGCATACAGGCAAAAATGGCAAGATCATGTGCAGAGAATGACCGAAGACCGTACACCACAAATAGCGCACAAGTATAAACCTGTAGGTAGAAGAAATGTTGGCAGGCCACGAATGAGATGGTCCGATCAATTTCCTTGAAGTCGGAACGAGCCACAAGGCTTATACCGTGATGATGATGATTATGATGATGATGATGATGATGATGATGACACTAAAAAAATAAGCAGACTCTGGAAGCGTATATTTGTCTAAGTCCAACCACTCGGCCATCATCTCACACTAAATAGTTGAGACTGAATATAAGAAATGACAACAGAACGACGCTAAAGACACGCATTCTGTGACACCATTGTAAATCGGTCGGGGAAGCGACATGGACTCACACAAATATACGCTTCCAGAGTCTGCTCACTTTTTACTTTTTTTTATATTATTTTTATTTTTTTCTTGGGGTGTATATATACTTAAAACCTTTATATATTAGTGGAATATTTTCTTACAGCCTAAAATTTTATTACTAAAATTCATTGACATTTTAACAGGCATTTCCTTCATATTTGACTATTCTAAACCCGTCAATCACAAATAATTATTAATACCATTAACCTTCAAGGCTACTTTCAGGGAAATTTGACGGAAATGAATTTGATTTTGCCTCGATAAGCTTCCAAGCCAATATAATTTTGATGTTACTGATAATGATTATGATGATAATAGTAATGACAACAAAACGTAATACTACCTAACAAAATAATAAAACTGATAAAATAATGAGGATATTAATAATAATAATAATAATAATAATAATAATAATAATAATAATAATAATAATAATAATAATAATAATAATAATAATAATAATAATAATAATAATAATAATAATAATAATAATAATAATAATAATAATAATAATAATAATAATATAATAATAATAATAATATAATAATAATAATATAATAATAATAATAATAATATAATAATAATAATAATAATAATAATAATAATAATAATAATAATAATAATAATAATAATAATAATAATAATAATAATAATAATAATAATAATAATAATAATAATAATAATAATAATAATAATAATAATAATAATTAATAATAATAATAATAATAATAATAATAATAATAATAATAATAATAATAATAATAATAATAATAATAATAATAATAATAATAATAATGATAATAATAATAATGATAATGATGATAATAACAAAAAATACATTAATAAAAAACTTATAACTGCCAATGACACATCACGTGCCCTCATGTTTACATGTATTTTGTTACAGCACTTTACAATCTGTAATCCTTAACGTTAGATGATACATGGGCGTGAGTTTATTCCCTGGGAAGTAAAGTCCATGTACCTAAAGTGCATTATAGCAACTTTCCGGTTGTTTATAGTCTATTATCACGAGCTACACACGATAGTTCAACCTGGAAACTACCTCTCATCTCTAGTCTTCGCTAAGAGGCAGAAGGAAGCGCGGCTACGTCACTACCGTCACTATGAATGGATTTACCCCGGTGCGTTCTGCAATGCTATTAACACAGGAAGGATTATCTACTTTCCCCGATTCCTAATGAGCTGGGCCACTTGGTAGGTCGGAATTTAATGCCTGAATTATAACAGGTCTTGATTTATCAATACTCTAACAAAATAACACTTCGAGGAATTCCACTTCTGACACCAGTGTAACAAAATTGTAAAACCATTCCGGTTACTTTTCTATCACCTTATTGTCTTTTAAAATGTTATCACAAGTGTACAGTTTACTTTTCGTCGTCAACACAGTCTATTATCTTTCGTGGTATTACAACTCACAATTGTTCTCTTCTTGTAGCCTTGACTCAATCCTTTCAGTGTCTTTCTTCACTTTCTCTGTCTCACATATACTAAATACGACGTTAAAATCACTCGAGGCTCGTTGAATTTTCTTTACGACGCATCAACACACGCGCAACTGTCCCACACTCTGCTCTGCTGTATTCTCACCGCCTTATATAGAGAGAGGATGGTCCCACACGGATCTTTCTCGACTTTCACATACACGCTAGCGATGATGTGACCAGAATTTTCTCGAACGTTTTGGAGAAAGTCCCTTTTGTGTAGCCGCTTCATTGTTGTTAGTCATGTACACACAAATAGTTGCGCGCTGTAGCCTGACCTTGAATACCTTTGCGTGCTCGCCCTCCCGCCCTATGGCGTGATGCAGCCTGGCCCCTACCATCCCCTGTTTTGTGCTGTGCCCGGCGTCACAATACGAAAAATGCTTATCCGCCACGTAAGACTCGGGCTCCCTGGAGAACCCTAGAGCCCGGGAATGCCGCTCCAGGAGCAACCCAAGCTATGCAGGGAGCAAGCCTTTCCAAAGCGGACCTCAACCGCCCAGCCGCAACATACCATTCGCCGTTGTCTGGCCTTTCAACCCTCATATATGTGATAAGCAATAATGATGGACAGGAAATATGTGTCAGGCAAAGGAATCCACAGAATTTTCCCACCGATTGAGAGAAACCACGAAAAAATATATGGTCACGTGGGAATCGAACCCGGTAACTTCCGAATGCAAGCCTCACGCGTCGCCGAAGAGCCAACTTGCTTGCTGCTTAATGTTTATCCAAGAAGAATAAATAGTTTAATAATTATAATGATTTCGATATCATATTTCGGGTTAATGTGACAAGTATGATTTTAAAGTTTAAAATAAACTTTTTGCTGGAACCGGGAATT
This sequence comes from Tenodera sinensis, assembly GCA_030765045.1. NCBI lineage: Eukaryota > Metazoa > Arthropoda > Insecta > Mantodea > Mantidae > Tenodera > Tenodera sinensis. Next base: position 22,990,711 of record CM060964.1, read on the forward strand.
GTCTGACGCACATTGCAAGTATTTTGTTTTGGATAATATATGTACGCTGAAGCGCATTGTTTCTGTTGGCAATTTCATCTATAATTTTAGCTTTACCTTTTTCTGCGTTAATTAAAATTAACGGGAACAAAAGCTCTTGTGCTAATGAAGACCTCAAGCGATTTTTTACTATTTTCACTTCGGAAAAAACGTTCACAAGTAACTTGCATAGGAAATAATGGCATACGTTTAAAGTCTGTGTAGAGGCTCATGAAGAGCCCAAAATGAACTGGAAGGTCACAAAACACGCATCACACTCAAATACCGAGGATATTCAATTGTGTCTAAGCACACTTTATTCATCACTTACTTAGGTACTTGACGTAGCGCAACCGTTACACTTCAGATACTGTTCATACACTGAGAACAAAACACAGTTCCTTCGAAGCGAATCACAATTGAAGTGCTGAGTCTCACCTTGCAACAGAACTGAAACCTCATCCCAAGTCCACCGTCGATTTCTACTGGACTATACTGTCCGCCGGGCGATGGCCATCGCCTTATATAGGCTTCGAATATAAAATTAACATTCTACAAGTGAAAGCTACTCGAAATTACCGAAACGAATCTTCGCTACCTAGCCCAGGTAGCCCAGCGACCACGCGCCAATCTCGGCGGCCGGCCTACAGCTTCGCGCCGCTGTGACAATATTCCGATTTTCTTCATTTTTCTTAAATTAAATTTGCCAATATCAACACTAAACGTTTCAAAATGCGAGCTGTCTCTTTGTTTTTGTTCATCACATTTTTACTTATATGTGTTTACCTTATGTTCATTAAACGTAGCATTATTCTTACTTTCTCATCTATGTGCCTATGGCAAGTAGAAGCACTATGTTCCAACCAAAAATTCCATTTTGGAAAATGGTCCCTTTGTGTATGTGTGTGAACAGGATACCTCAAACGAAAAGTCGGTTCAATACCAAACATGGCATTTAAGTTTAGTACCTTCCAAAAATACAACATAAAGGTTGTCAATTAAATCCCCACCACAAACTACCCTTTACTTGGAACCGAGCGGGATGGCTCAGGCGGTAGCGTCTATGGCCCGCATTCGGTAGGTCGGGGGTTCGATCCCCAAGTCACTTAGGAGAATGCTGGGGTGCATGGCTTCCATCATTTCCCTTCATTTCATTTCCTTATCATCCTTCAGATTTACTTTCAGGCGTGTAGTGTTGGCAGTGCCAGGCAGATGGCGCGGATGATTGTGCATGGTAACTGCTGTTCTCGCGCTAGGTGGCGTTTGGTCGGCCTCGTCCTCCGTCGGGGGGGTACGCTCAGTGCGACACTGGAACCCCGCTGTGACGGCTGCTTGGCGAGGCCTGACTCCGGGATGAAGAGATCTCAGCACTTGTTAGGGACCTCCGCACGTCTCTGTAACCTGTCTAACTGCGGCCCTGTGTGGCACCTACGGTTCCATCATTTCAACCCTGCCTCCCGGTGGTGGTAACACAATAGTTCTGTGTAGGTTGAAGTAAGTGAAGTGTCACCTCTTTGTCTGTACCCTTTACCCTTTTACCTTTTTGCCCTTTACTTGGAAAACTTTTCAAAAATTTTATTTTGTAAAAAAATAGGTAAAATGTTTTAAATACCATATATACGTGATATTTTCATGAGAAATGAAATGTATATCAATTTTCTAGGAATAACCTACTGTCTTCATCATTCTGAATTACTTTTGCATAAATACTAAACCGTAACCGATACACAAAGTCTTAGTGTACAAAAAGTGCTGATCTCGTTAAAACCAAAAAGCCACGTCTAACGTTTTTGTTTCATTAAGCATTTCGGAAATATTTCTTCTTCTGGTATTGGATTCTCAAATGTTTATGCTTTTCTCACATGGAAAGCAGTTATTCTTTTTTTCTCGTAGTCGTGTAAATAGCAATGGTTCGTAAATACACCTTGTAATATCGTGCAACGAAGGTTGTGCCTAAGGGAAACTGCACGTCAAATTATTAGGTATTTTAGCCTATTTTAATATAGGCATTATCAAAAGCAATTCAAACAGTGAATCTGAAATTACAATCAAATTCGCGAGTTATGTACATGTTTGTTCAATATTGTATAGTGACTAACTTCTAAAGTTATTATTCCTTAGTTATTAATAGGTTTGATTGCATACCTAAAGGGTTCTTTTCCGTGTACGCTATATATCGTTTCACTGTGTATGTAAAGCTCACTTCAAAAAAGGAGTAACTCAGAGTCGATGAAATAAGATTAAACCGTTTTGCTTTCTCCCATTTAATGTCTCATATTGTTAATACCTATGCTTCTTAAGCTCTCTCCAAAGGCTATAGGGCGATGGTCGAATAGCCGACGTCGCCAATCGTTCCTAGGTCAAAGCTCAAACTACTCTTGCATTAAGTACACCGGATGAGAGCATTGTTATCTATTCATTGTCAACTTGCTCGCGCTGATTACACTGTTTGTTCAAGTAGAATTGAATTGGCGTTTGGTCACTCTGGGTATTCTATTACTACGACATTGGACTGCAGGCATTTCCAGGTGGATACAAATGTGTTAAAAGGTATTAATGGACTATAACTTTTACAGTTACTTGGGCTGGAAAGATATTCAATACTTAATACTGATACTGATTTTGAACACAGATACGTCCACTCAAGTTTCGTTGAACAGAAAATTGGAGGTAGAAGGGAAGCTTTTGTACTCTATATCATTCTTAACGAAACACAACAATGTCAGATTGTACAAATCGAAGCTCATTGAACCCGGGATCTCCCAAAGACGAGCCTCACATGTTGTTCCTCGCTGGTATAAATTAAGGATACCCATCTGTGAAAAAAGGCTAAAAATTTCCAAAATTGACAAAAAAGGATTTTTGTTTTATCAAATTGTATAAATCGTCTGCTTTATTTTAATATGCTTTTTACAGCCTTACGGCCTTTTTAACTATGTCACGTGACTGCCTAACTGATTGTTTCTAAGTGGTCATGTCCATTTAAATCCATATAGTTCCATTATTCTTGCTATGATTTCAAACTTAGTTTTTCCACGTTTTTACTTTAATACTGTTTGCTCTTTAAAATGCTCCACAGATGCAATTTTCAGTATTTATGCATGAAATTTGGTGTAACTGCTTAGAAATAACATTAAAAAGAAATGAGATAATTTTCTCATAAAGTGAATAACTGCTGAGTAATTAAATATTAAAGTTTACATTTCAAAATTTAAATGAAAAAATAATGAATTTCAACTTTAATATTTATTTTTATCCAAACTAATAACAAGATTAAGAAATTATCTCCTCGATTTGCTAACATTCTATTAGAGGACATAACTGAAAATTATCAAGCTTTTTAAATGAAAATTGCATCATGGGGAACCATTTATACAAATATTAAACTAATATAATGAAATATTAATATGTTTACAACTAATCTGCCTAAATGCATGAAATTTAGCACAGTTACTCCTCCCTAAACAGTAATTGTTGTGTTAAAATTTCAAATCAATCCAATGAAAACTAGATTTTCAAAATTTTACAGATGGGTATCCTTAAATGCCAGTTATTTTAAATCTACTGGACGAGGTGGCACCGTGGCAACATGTGCTACTCGCATTTGGGAGATCCAGGGTTTGTTCCCCGGCACTTACTTGGGTTATTCTGTTTTTCCTTTGTCATTTAGGCGAATGCTGGGGCGCTTAATTTCATACCACGGTTTCCTTTTCATCATATCCCTTCATTCCATTTCTTTGTCACCTTTCAGGTGTACTTTTAGGCGCGTGATATTTGGTAGATGGTGTTGATGTTTGCGCGTTGTCAATTCTGTTCTCGACTCCAGGTGGCGTTGGGCGGCCGCTGTTAGTGAGGACGCTTGTGTGTCGATATACCCGCAGTGTGGGGAGCCAGGCGCAGAGATGAAGAGATTTCAGTACTTGTTAGGGACCTCCGCGCGTCTCTGTGGCCCGTCTGACTGCGAAACCCTGCGATTTCCTCACTTCATTCCTGCCACAATATATCTATGTAAGACGAAGTGCTTCGATCCGAGTATAACGTTTATCCATTACCTTTTTGCTTTAAATATTCACTAGTTGTATTATACAATGCACCTGTCTGAACACTACTGCTACTTTTCTTTCCCATAGACATCCTACTGTGTCTATCGCCATGGTCTGGAAACTCCGCTGTCTCGAACTATTCGTTTTCGTTCGTACTACGTTTTTACAAGCCAACCTAAGTTTTGCTGTTTCTACATAGTAATTGGAATTACTGTATACAGATTCAAAAGAAATGCGTGCCTCGAGGCGTGGCACAGGAACTTAGTCCGTCTACCAGAGAATTAATAATTTACAAGTAAAATTACTCGTACATTTCTTAGAAAGCGTTACTTCCACTGACAATGAGTTTCTACAATACTGCTCCAGCGCTGGCTTATATTAAACATTTAAATGAGTTTCATTAAAATAAGATGTTTCTGCTTTAAGAACTGCCTCGGTAGGGTGAGGCACAATGATTGCTTGATGGTAGGTTTCACTTGAACTCTTATTCAAGCAAGATCAAACTATACCGGGTGGAAGGGAAGTTATTACATTTACTTAAACCAGTGGTATATCTCGGTATTTGGAACATATTTTGTATCTTACGCTTTTTTCTCTGAACATTTGCTACGGAGTTACTTTAGTTTTGTTGAAAACAACCTGGCAACACTGCACATTGTGTTAGTAGTCACTTTCCCTAGCTCAGTAAATAAACAAACAGCGTAACGGTGCGTCTGGAAAACAAATTCATACCCCGCCTTGTCCTTCCGTGTTTTTATTGTGGAGTGTGGGCCCATCACAAGCGTTTGCTCTCAACGAAAGAGAAAGTGCCCGGCCTGTTTACATTCACAAACTAGGTCAATTCGCTGACCAACCTCAACGCAACGTTGTCGACTTACCTAACGTCTGAAAGAGCAGCTCGGAATATTCCTTCCGGTCTTTTAAGGATACCCATGTGTGAAATTTTGAAAATCTACAGTTTTGATTGGATTGATTTGAAATTTTAACACAACAATCACTGTATAGTGAGGAGTAACTGTGCTAAATTTCATACATTTAGTCAGATTAGTTGCTAACATATTAATATTTTATTATATTTTTTTAATATTTGTATAAATGGTTCCCCATGATGCAATTTTGATTTGAAAAACTTGATAATTTTCAGTTATGTTCTGTAATATAATGTAAGCAAATTGGTGAGATAATTTCTTAATCTTGTTATTAGTTTGGATAAAAATAAATTTTAAAGTTTAAAATCATTATTTTTTCAGTTAAATTTCAAAATGTAAACTTTAATATTTAATTACTCAGCAGTTATTCACGTTATGAAGAGAAAATAGTTCATCATTTCTTTTTAATATTATTTCTAAGCAGGTATACCAAATTTCATGCATAAGTACTGAAAATTGCATCATGTGGAGCATTTTAAAGAGCAAACAGTGCTAAAAATAAAAGCATGGAAAAACTAAGTTTGAAGTCATAGCAAGGATAATGGAAGTGTATTGATTTAAATGGACACGACCACTTACAGGCAATCAGTTAGACGGCCACGTGACATAAATAAAAAGGCCGTAAGGGTGTAAAAATCATATCAAAATAAAGCAGACGATTTATACTATTTGATAAGACAAAAATCCATTTTTGGCAATTTTGGAAATTTTTAGCCTTTTTTCACAGATGGGTATCCTTAAGTGATTAATTGTTTCGACACCCTGTGTGATGTCCCATAATTTCTACCAAAGCTATGTCAGAAATAAGTTAATCTACGCACCTTACAAGTAACAAACTGTTATCTTGGTACATTCTTGTGGAATTATGCATCCAAGTTGGATCAAAAACTATTTATTTTTTCGAACTCGGCCAGTCAAAGAACAAAATGTCGTTAGACTTTCTTGTTTGTAATGCTTCTATGAAGTACATATTAGAAAGAATGTAATGACTTCCCTTCCACCCTGTATATCTGCGGAACACTACCAGCAATACCACCTCCATCACTACACCACAATCACCACCCTCTTCAGAACTGTTAATGAATGTTTTCTATGTTACCGAATTGAACATATTATTAGAATGTTCCCTCCTCTATAATAATGCAGCGCGTTCGTAGATGGACCGGGCGAGGTCCGGTACGCCATCCCGCAGAGTTAAACGTAAAGGACTGGCAAGTCATGGGTACGGAACACTATTTATTGTGCTAACTTAAATTAGGCTTAGCTCTATCACAACAGATGTTGAAATTGATGGTATTCAACGCTTCCTCTGCTGAAGCCAAGCTTTACCATGACTCTTGATACCAGCCACCGCAAAACTGAGTTTAGTGTTGGCTGGAAGGCAAAAGTATGGCACTCAAAACATAATCAATGAACAAAAGTCACTTTTGGGCTCAGGATTGTAGCTAGAGGAGGAATTAAGTCAAGTATTAAAAGAGAACACCGCAGTGATATTTTAGCCTGTTTGGTCAGAAAAATCTATTTTTGGATTTTTATTAAAAAAATGCACCATACCTTACTTCTGCGAAGTTGTAATCCCCTAGGGAGGGGGGAACACATATTTTGGACGCCATTTTAAATTTGGTGCGCCTCTGCCTTCCATTTCAACTTTAAACTCATTTTTCTCGGAAACTATTTTTTTGTTACTTTCTCATATTCAAAATATATCTTCTTCTACAAAAATCTTGCTAGAAATCTAATTTTTCCCATATATTTCAGAATATGAGTAATAAAATGTATTGGAATTTTGATATTGCTTATACCTTTTTTTAAAAAAATAATTAATATAATAATGCGCAGTTTTATGGCATTTTTGCGCTTTGTGGTATAAAAAAAATTTAATAAAAAAAGATTCACTATTTCCAAATTTCCATACTTCAAGTTCTTACAAAAGTAATAAGAGATACAATTTTTCAAAAAACCAACTCTACTGGAGGAGATAGATTTTTATTGTGCCCAATCAAATTGATATAAATTAATATATCAAGAATGTTATTAGATATTAGAATGAAATTTGCTACACACGTTTCTTTGGTTGCTAGTAATGCCTGTGCAAAACATTAAATCTCTAACTTCAATACTTTAGAAAAACACATTCTTCATTTCGGTGTACCATTAAGTTGGGTGGCAGAAACAGGTAAGGGAAGAGGTTTTGGGCGGAGCAGAGCAGTTTATATTTCCTGACCCACATGCCCCTGCACATTATATCAGCACGATTCCATGCATTTGACTACATACGAATAATCGTAACAAAATGTTGATATAGCTTCTACCCAAATGCCCAAATGCTGTAAGCTAACACACATTTTAACAATTAGTTATTTCGTGCTTTTAAATAAAAAAGATAAAAGAACTCCCTTTGAGGAATGTTATTAAGATTCCATACATACTATTGTGCGCGTGGTAGCTAAGACATATAGTTACCAATATTTCCTAACAATCGATTGGAATACTGTTATGTGATAAAGCAGCATAATCACGCAAGAAAACCTACAAGGTCGTTAATGCACGGGGTGGTGAATGGATACTGCACGTGCAAATCTCACCAGCACAAACTACACAAATTAAACACTTCCAAGTGGCAAATGCCGAGAAGGTAGCCTAAACTTAGATCTGGAACGTTTCCTTTCCAAGTCAAAATTTCATTTTAGTAGTGGCACCTTTATGGCGCGCTTGGCTCTGGCGCCGAGGACCCTGGTTCGATCCCCGGTACCAGCATGCGGATTTTTCCCCCGCTGGGAGGTCTGGCACGGGGTGCACTCAGACTCGTTAGGTCCCGGAGGGACCAATTGAGGAGCTACTTCATAGAAAAGTAGCGGCCCCAGGTCGCAAAAGCCGCATAACTGGCTGGCAGGGCTCGGGGCGCTAACCACATCCCACCCTACAGTACTGAACCCCATAAATGACACCTATAGTGGGCAGAGGTGGGGGACGCAGTGGCTGGGCGACAAGCCAAGGCTGTCCCTGGTCTGTGGCGCTAGGAGTTTAGTTTTTTTTCTTTTTAGTGCCCACCTTTTGTGATTAGAAAGAATGGATGCACCGGTTTTGGTCTTAGGGTAAAGCATTTATACACGTTTACACGAGGTATTGATCTAAGTGCAAAGTTAACAATAAACTCTATTTATGGAATTAAGTTGGAGGTTTGCAAGGATTCAATTAAGAACTCTGTGCTAAATCGTTCAGTTTATGACTATCTGCTTAAACGGAAAGACACTGGACCTAATTAAAGTTAATGGATTCTTCTTATTGTGAAAGTAGCATCTTAATCTTGAGGGTGGATGTGGTAGTGGTGGAAGCAGTTTTGTAGTAATTAAAGCAATAAATGTCCTCCCTCCTTCACTCCTCTGTCCCCTCAGGAAACCTTTCTACCCCGGAAGACACGAAGCTTCAAATGGCTCCTGCGCCCTTCGATTTTCTGGAGAAGCTGGCAGCTGCCTATTGAATTGCAGAGCTTGGTTGGTCCCATTTATGATTAAACTTCCGCGTTTTCCTTCTTACTTTCTTTTCCTTGTGAGGGCTGCTTTCTCTGCGACCAATCTATCCATCTCCACTCCCAGAGGGGCTCTTCGGAAACGTGGGCCAGTAGGCTTGCTCGCACCACTACCTCTCCTCACGCACTACCCCACATCTGGGCCCTTCTGCTATACCCCAACAATTCCAACAAATCGGGAAGAAGGCAAAGAAATGGGATGAGTTTAGAATCAGAGGAGGGGATTTGAACGTGTGAACTTTCTTCAGAACTTTGGAAGCCCTGGCGCAACGCGACAAGATGATGCTGGTAATACTGTATCTTCCTGCATTCTGAATCTTCTCTGCCCTCTGACTGTCATTTTACTTTCTTTTATTTCGTCCCAATAAAGGTTGAATTTTCCTCTTTAAACTTTCCGCTCTAAATACTCTGCAATTTCATCTCCCATTTCTCAAAACTTAACCGTACAACTCAAGATGAGGCGAATGTATCCGTCTGCATTGGCCCCAATGCGCAATACGCTCACTGCGTTTGCTTTGTAACACAAATATTGATTCGATGGCGTAGTTGGAAGAAAGAAAGTTTTCTTTACTAACCCCATCCATTCCTTCGTATACTGCTGGAGAATAATTTTAGCATTGAAATAAACCACAATTATATTGTATTATACCAAAGAAGATTTTATTTGGTGTCTCTGGTGGATGTCTAAATTACTAAACTTTTTTAAAGTAATTTGAGTACCAGAAAAATTAAATTATCCATATACGACTGTTAAACGAGTTCAACAGTGGTAGAAACGTAGATAAATCCCATACTGTGGCTTGGCTGTGTTTATTGCACGTACTGGTTCCCCATAAAGAGGGCATATGAAGGTAGAGTACAAAGGGCGACTAGATCCGATGAGGGCAGGCGTAGCAAGCGGAGGCACAAACGTTTCCAGATTGAACGTTTTCTGGTGGCCCTTCGGTGACCTCTGTTCTAATGAGTAAGATAGAGAAGAAACATCACAACTTTTCCTGCAACACAATATCCAATGACTCCAGAAGATATTATTCAGCCCTAATTTAAATTACTCTATCTGTTAAATTTAAACACAAATACTACTTTTAAAATGCAGAAAGAACAAACTATACTAGATCTGCATCAGTTATTCAACTGTTTTGTGTATGACTTTTACAAAATTATTTTAGCTGTAATTACTGGAGCAAATTTGTGCACTATCTAATATAATCACCAAAATATATTTGCAAATTTGTAAAACTGAAAAAACTGAGGTGAGCGTAAGGTTCAGAGAAAAATAATGTTACAATTCTTGACTTAGCAATTATTCCTGCATCAGATAAATAAAAATGTACAACATTACCCAAAACCTTTGCGTTAGTAAATGCATTTAAATTAATTTCGGAATTATCACAAATAAAAAGATACGCAAGGTAGTTTTAAAAATGTAACATAGCAATAGAATGAAAAAATGTAAAAAAAAAAAAAAACGACAAAAGATGTAAACTGTAATATAGTTTCTTCTGTCTGCATATTATAGTGCTGTTTTTTGTAGTTTAATTTGGCTGCTAGGATTTTTCAAAGAGGAGACGAATATTCTCTGTAGTTACTGTATATTCTTGAACGAGATATCACTGTTGATCAGAATATAAAACTTAAGAAAGCTCACGCGGAAACAAATCGTCATAAAGTTGTGTCATTCCTAAACACTGTCTTACATAACGGCTATGGGGTGTATTTTCCCGATTATTTCATTTTCTCTTACCGCAAAAACCAGTGTTGGGAACACTGGCCCAATTGCTAGAAGGTTAAATCAGAGTATATTTGAACGTAATATCGAATTTTGTCCTGCACAGTGGCATAGTGTATTAGTGCGTGGTGTTTTGGTTCCCGAGTGTGGATTTTCGGCGCATATATAGGATAATGAATTTCGCCGTAGCCGAGCGGTTAGACTGTTCGCCTACCACCTAGGAAGCTCGGGTTCAATCCTAGGGACACACAAGTGGTGTTCGTGGTACACGAAGCGGCGTCTGGGCGGGTCCTCCGGATTCCCCTGCCACTCATTCCACCATACGCTCCATCATCACCTTTCCATTCATCGATTTTGCCTGTAATTCACATCATCCTCTTGCTCACTCTCATACCTGGTGTTGGCTGATCACCCGCATGCAGCTCTTTGCTCTGTCCGGTCCATAGGGTCATCTGCTCCCCGACAGGCGTCTTGCTTGTAAATCCTACACAAAGGGAGAGTAAGGAAAAGAAGACTTTGAGGAGCTACGGTAGGTTACTCTCTGACCGTCATGAGGGCCAACGTTTCGCCTGGGGGATGCATGGTGCTGACCATAAGATCTCCCAGCAACGGCTGAATGTTTGTTCACCTCTGTCTCACGAATGTGGTTGTTAAGTCTACAGCCAAATTAATGACTAAGGCTCAGAAAGGTACCAGATTCAACTTAAATATTGAATATGCCACCTGCTTGTTTCTTTGTTTAGTGAAGGCAGTCCAACCGTTCCCTTCTTATTATCTTTACCACCTGCATATACATGTTCTACAGCACGATTCCAAAATGAAAAGTGGGATGAATACCAAATGTCTCAACACACTCAGATCTTTAAGACTGCCTGGCGAAAACTTCAAAGACAACTTCCCACTCCAAAAACTTCTACTTATAAAGTATTTCAATTTGTTATTATTTTGCGAAAATTCTTATACTGAGTTTGGTAGAAATATTAATTACTTCAGATACTTAATAACAAAAATGTATACCCTATTCTGCAAATAGATGTAAAGTGTTATTATTTCGTAACATTGGAAATCCCTAAGAAACACAGATATAACCTGTTCATTTCTAGAATTGTATGACAATGTACAGGTTTTGCTGCACCACAAAGTGCAAATGTGTGAATTATAAAGCTCTGCATGTTCAAGCTATTTTTAATAATAAATACGGGTATGAGCCGCATCTATGTGCTTCTAGCTATATAAAATTGAATACGGATACGCATCTGTGTAAAAAGGCTAAAAATTTAAAAAATTACCAAAAATGGACTTTTGCTTTGTTAAATAGTATAAATCTTCTGCTTCAGTTTGACATGTTTTTTATATACTTACAGCCTTTTTAACTATGTCAATGGCCATTTAACTGGTTGCGTAAGTGGTCATGTCCATTTAAATCCATACAGTTCCATTATCGTTGCTATGACTTCAAACTTAGTTTTTTCATGTTTTTATTTTTAGCACCGTTTTTTCTTTAAAATGCTCCACATGATGCAATTTTCAGTGCTTATGCATGAAATTTGGTGTACCTGCTTAGAAATAACATTAAGAAGAAATGATGAGATAGTTTTTCCATAACATGAATAACTGCTAAGTAATTAAATATTGAAGTTTACATTTCGAAATTTAAATGAAAAAAAATAATGAATTTAAACTTTAAATTTTATTTTTATCCAAACTAATAACAAGATTAAGAAATGATCTCATCAATTTGTTGCCAATCTATTACAGGACATTATTGAAAATTATTAAGTCTTTCAAATCAAAATTGCATCATGGGGAACTATTTATACAAATATTTAAAAAATATAATAAAATATTAATATGTTAGCAACTAATCTGACTAAATGCATGAAATTTAGCACAGTCACTCCTCACTATACAGTGATTGTTATTGTTAAAATTTCAAATCAATCCAATGAAAACTGTAGATTTTCAAAATTTCACAGATGGGTGTCCTTAAATCCCTTGTGGCGAACTTTTATGACCGTTCTTAGGAAATAGAAAAATAAACTTTATATGTAAACATTGCAGAACAAATATGAAACTAAACTGTAAGTAGCGGATGAAGTCGTTGTTTGCTTCGCTTGAGGTATTTGTTTCTACGAAAGATGAATATTCATATGCTAAAGAGATAGCAGCTTTAAAATCTAAGGTGCAACTCGGATGGATAGATATATAAATAAAAACGAACATCAAGCTCTGCACATGTTATAAAGCTTGACACAATACCTCGCCTCTGCTAACTTTAATGTTTTATAACGTTCTAAACAAATCCATGCGAATAAACCAAATGAGCTGTGACAGTTGGAATTTAGGTATCTAATAAGCACTAGCCTACGGAGAGAGTGGCTCAACCTTTAAGGTTGTAGTGGGACAGTGACAGGCGCCTTCCATTATCCAACACGTAGCCAGCAAGTAATGCATTTCCTCCAAATGGCTGATACAGAGATTTCACTGCAAATACGTATTTTGAGAACACTTGAATAAAAACAAATCTGATGTGTTGCACTCCCACGACTTCATCTACTCTTGTACTAAACATTCTTACAAACTCTTATTCCTATATCTTCTTCGTGTTAGTTGAGATAAACATTTGCAGAAGTTATCTTATTGGTTATTTCCTTGTAGGTACAAGAGGGATACAGGAATACATTAGGCTTCGAGTAATAGGCAAATATTTTAAAGCTTTCAAATTCCGTTCTCTTTGCAGGCTAACACATAAAAACATGAATCACGATGTTCCATTTGACGAAACCTTAAGTTTTCCAAAACTCACGCAAAAAGCAAGGAATGTCTCCGAAATGGTTCACTGTACAAAAAAAAATATTGAGACATAAATTGTGTGTTTTAGCAAGATATACTTCTTGTATAGTACGATTTTGTGGCTAAACAGGACTACCTGGGCTGTAACCAGAAAATTCAAAATACACATTTCATTTGCCAAATATCTCAAGCATACGCCATTTTTTATCAAATCGTATTTTCGTCAAAATCCTCGTGCCGCATTCTTTAAGGATGTTTAACTTAAATACCAACTTCGGTTTTCAACCGACTTTTCGTTTTTGAATTTTGACCGAAGAAATAACGATCCGAAAGCCAGAAATAATAAATCGGAAATTACGACAAAGCCGAAAATTACCGAAAGTGACCTACACGCTCGGGAGAAGCGATACTCCACAGCTAACTATGCCAATCTCAAGATAGACCGGGCTAAAGTGAAGTTAGCACAGAGGCATCGCGAACCAGAAGGCATGGAAATGTTTATCTACGAGTGTCCCTGATAAAGAAAGCGCAAATTGCATAAGCCGTAAATTAATTGCTCCAATCAACTCAAGAGACAAACGGTCGCTCTGACATAAGTCTCTTAAGGTGGAAAGTGGCAAGTGCTTGTTAACCAGATTACACGAACACCTTTCTCCAGGTTACTCTGGCTGAGAACGGAACTCGCCCAAGAGAGTATTGACATAAGAAACAGAAAAAGCGTGTACCAACGTTATATGCTAGTAATATTAAGGCTCTTGTTATTAAATTTTATGGTTGTGATCCTTACGTTAAGTAACAGCAATCGAGTTACAATAATTTCTAGAACATATGAAAAGTGATGCTCAGAAAGTGAGGTATCAGCTGCGGGGCTTGAAGTTTTGAACTGTTGTATCGCCTCAATGGACCAGGCTTCAGCTCCAAGGAAACACAGCTAGAGAAGTTTGTCTGCATAAGGCCAGAAATCAAAGTGTTACCTTACCTCTAACTAGCCGTTGTCAGCTTTGGCTTTTGGGAGCAATTGGTGAAGAAGACTCCAAAACAGAGGAAGAGGGTGAGGAGAATCAGACAAAAATGTTCATCCCAAAGTCTCCTGTCATGCTGTGCTTACTGAGTTGAGGTAAGACTAGGGCAAGAAATAAACAGGAGCTAAGCAACTCCTGGTACGATGGTACCTGGCACCTCAGAATTCTTACCTTCCACTGCTGCTTTAGAAAGCTATTAGAAGTTCACACTGACTTTTACTCACATCAACAAAAGTGTTGAAGTATACAACAGTAATTTGAAACACCGGATTTGCTCTGATTAACTGTCACACTCGCCTGCGGCAAGAGTTATAATGCCATCCCAATTTTCATTAACAACGGTGCACAGATTGGAGCACAGGAAAGATAATTGAAACTACGGGATAGATTTTGTGAAGCTTTGCTCCCAGAATCCAATACAAAATGCGTGGCTGTACATCTACACTGATGCACGTTGTGGCATATCTACAGCGGTTTTTCTTTTCCGGTTAAACGCATGCTACCAGAGGAACGTGATGGGTCAGTGTTCTGGCCAAGTTCAAACAAACTCACTGCCTCAGAATGCATATCACGGCTAACCATGCTCAAACTACAACCACTGGGATTATTGCCGTCAGGACCGCATGGCAGAGGCTGCGAGCTTTTACTGTCAACTCATGTTTTCGATAAACAATCAATAAAGTCCACTCTGCAAATTTAATCCAGGTATCGACTTGTTTATGTGTAACATTGTTGAGCTTGGCTTTCAATTTCACTTTTTAGACTAGTCTACCTGGGAACAACCTGACATATTTCTAAAACTATAATAAACAAAAATAATTTGCGGCAATAACTTTTTCAATATACTTAAAATGCAAAACCTCCCATTGTATTGCAAATTTGGTCTACAAACACTGTTCCTATAAGCAAACTGTTGAAACAGATACGTTTTTCTGTGACTTTTGTAAGCGTCTGTGTTCTACATGCCTTAAAAGTGTCAAAAATGTAAATGATTTAGCGCCTTAAGGGACACTGGGAGTGTAATTTTTGTCAAAATTGGCCAAAAATTCGAAAATTGTTTTTTTTTACATTAAAATGTTCCTGGAACTCCTGTGCATCTGGATCAGCTAACATTTTTCATATCCCCAACTCCATGTGGTCATTACGGCCCTTTCAAATAGCGATCTTCCCTTAACGTACGCAGCATGTTCCTATATAAAAGCCTGTTTTTCTCAAAACTACATTTCTGCACATTCCAAATGTAAGTGGCGCATTAGGTTTGCTTCAAATTCAATGAAAATTTCCAAAAGTATTCATAAATAGCAGCAAAACAATTCTATGATTCAATGTTGATGTTATCATTAATATGAATTCCAAAACCATTTTTGTGCAAAAAAATCAATAATTTTTAAGATTAAATTTTCTTTGTTATTAAAAAATATGTACAGCGTAATCAACAAACGTATTTAAAATACCTCTTCATACAATTGTTACCCATGTTTTAGAGTACCAGTTCTGCCGATATAAACCAATTTTGAGAAGTCCGTATGCACGAACCACATTTTGAAAATGTGCCTTAATAGCATATTTAAATTCATAAAATAATAACCCAATCATCCAATTTTAATGAAATTTGGTGTACATCCTATTCTCATATAACTACAAACACAGTAAAAATTAAAAAAAAAAAATCTATCAAGAAATGTGTAACTCAAATTTCACTACCAGTGTTCCCTCTGCAAATTTAATCCGGGTATCGACTTGTTTATGTGTAAATATTTGAATCTGGCTTTCAATTAACTTTGTAGACTATTCTACTTGGGAACCACCTGATTTTTTTTTCAAAAACTACAATAAATAAGAATAATTTGCGGCAA
This sequence comes from Tenodera sinensis, assembly GCA_030765045.1. NCBI lineage: Eukaryota > Metazoa > Arthropoda > Insecta > Mantodea > Mantidae > Tenodera > Tenodera sinensis. The sequence continues at coordinate 23,006,630 of CM060964.1, forward strand.
TAGCTTCTTCAATATACTTAAAACGCAAAATCTTCCATTGTATTGCAAATTTAGTTTACCAACACTTACTGTCAGCAAACTGGTGAAACAGATACCTTTTCTAAAACTTTTGTAAACGTTTGTATTCTGAATGCCTTAAAAGTAAAAAATGTAAATTATTTAACGCTTTAAGGCGACGAGGCGGAGAAAATTGGCAAACGACTACGGTTATTTAGATATTGATTATGATTATAACTATTATAAAGTAACGCAAAGGAACACCTGACTTACCTGGACCCAAGTTGAATCTTTTATGTTGACAGCCTGTAAGGAACAAATTTCGGGAGGCGAGGAACAAAAGGGAGGCAAATCGCTATTGCTTAAAACCTCGAAAATTAATTAAATGAAAGAGATACATTATAATCACATATAAATATCACTATGCATATCTACATTAACCTGCAAGTATATTATTCACTCCACTTTCCAGAGCACTCGCTTATATAGCCGTTGGAGGTTTCTATAAAGTTCGAGATGGCGAAATTTCAAGAAGATTCTGGTTCTCTGACGATAGCGCTTAAACTGTTTATTCTGTGCTAAAGTGCTAAAGTGCGACTTATTTGCTTTCCATTCTAACTGCCCGGCGTCAACCTCCCAATAACCTTTGGCCATAAACCCTGTGTCACGATATAACACCATGTTAAATTCCAAAATTTAAATATAGGCAAACGCCTGAGTCTACTGCTTGCAGTTTTTGGAAGCAAGTTATAAAAATTTCACAAATAAAAAATTGGATTTGGTAACTGGTGTATCATCTGCACAAACCACAAGAGCCGAAACCAATTTGTTCTGTTTGCCTTTGTTCAAACACAACGCCTTTTCAAGCGAATTAAAAAGCCGTATGCCTAGGGCAAGTTCGTTGTCAGAAGCAGCTGTTTGTTCAACATGTTCAAACTGGTTTTCCTGCGCTTCAGGTAAAAATCTCGCTCTCGCTTCGTTAAGGATCTCTGGATCAAGTTAAATTTCCAATAAAAGTAATACTTTGATTCGAAATTGCATGTTCGCTGAAGAACCCCTTTGTGCATCTAAGCGTGATTTAAAGTAGCCATCAGGTTTACGGTGCGGTAAGAGTGTTAAGCAGATTTGGCGCTAACAAGCCAGCCAGCTTGAGAGATACACAGTGTGCGATCAAGTAATAGTGTATAAGTACATAGCGACGGGGGACACCTCGCACACTGCAATCAACGGGAATTCTATTGTGGCTACCCTGGCACGAAGAATGGTCAGCTCTCTGTGGTAATAATCTTAGAGAAGTGAAAGAACTTCCGATAACCTGGGTAACTTCCTCTTCCTCTCGCATATCTCGTCGCGAGAGGGTTAACTTGGCTCCCTTGCGAATTGGCCACTGCAACTTTTTGCATGGTTACCTAATTAAATGGGACCCTGCTCCTCTTTTCCGCTGTGCGACAACCTTTTGTCAGTCCGTCACGTGCTGCTAGTGTTTCTCTCTAGCGCACCTTCGAGACTCTCTGCAGCTGCTTGCCAGACTTGCAGAGGTCTTGGTGGACGGCAAACAAGTAATCGAAAGAGTTTTTAAGTTTTTAGTGGAGAGTAATTTGAGTTTGAGGATTTGAAAATTTAGATACCTAGTTTTTATACTCCTTTGACATCTTTAACACTTTGTTTTTGATTTTCACTTTTGCCACCGTTTTGTATATTTCTGCATATTTACTTTCCTTTTCACTAGTAATTTTATTTTTATTCAAGTTGCATTGTTGACCATGAAGTTGAGCGCCCTTAAACCTAAATATCCTCCTTTACCCCTACAGGAGGAAGGATGAAGTGAAGGGGCAGAAGGCCACAGATCCCAGGCAGATATGTCACAGAGACGCGCGTAGGCCCCAAACAGTTCCAGGCTTGATTGTCTGTCCCATTGGAGATTCCCATAGATGGCGATGAATAACCCGTCAAACAACAAGCTCTCCAATTCCCACGGGAACACTCTTCCTTTGAGGAAGCATCTGCCCCAACTGTCCGGCACCGCCATTGGCCACGAAAACTAAATTCACGCCTGAACATGAGAAATAAGTGAAGAGAAAGGGAAAACACGAAATGCGAAGACAGTATATGGTATTTGTGGATTAACTGAAAATAAAATGGCCTACATTTCAATATGAGTAAAATGAAACTCATTTAGGGAAGGCAACATAGACAAGTAAGAAACACTTCATGGAAGATGAAAGTGCATTTCTGAAAGAAAGCGTCTGCGACACTACAGTGATCTGATGTAATGTATATATATTGCCTCTATATTGTATAGTCGAAACGCTGCTTATAGTTCAGATGACAACAAAAGGTTTGTTGATGTGTGTATTGTGTGTACTGTCGATATATGCATTCATCTGACGAGTCCTCCAGTTTTATCAAAGTACAAAAGAAAAAGTCTTTAAGCAAAACTACCGTTTAAGCGACAAATTGACAACCTTGGCATGCAGCGTCTGTGTTATTCGTGTAATTCTCAACAAACATGACATAAAAGATCACACTTAATAGACTATAAAATAAGATTTATGTCACTTAGGACAGTATAGCATCTGAATGGCTCAAAAATCACTTTTTTGCCATATATAAATCTAGAGATATTCTTAATTTTAAGCCATATAAGGAGATTTAAATATGGCGTCAGCTAGGTTACGCCCCTTTTAAATACCAGTATCACCATCGATATTAAATTTACTTTAACTTTATAACTGCACAAATATTATAAATATAATCAAGAAAAGAAGACCAAGACGAAGAGTGGGGATCAAGAACCACTGTAACAAGGAGATTATGTGCAAGAATGTTTTAAATTTTGAAGAGTTAGCCAAAAAACACATTAGTTTAATTTTTTGTAACTTTTCGCAAGTTTAAGTATTACAGGAAACATCTAGTTTAACAAAGTGAGCCAATGAATAATTTGATCTACAATATATTGAATCTTTAAAAATTAAAAATTATGCATTTTAAGTATTTTTTCTTCTGAAAAATTGGAAGATCTGTAAACAAAATTTTGATATGTGTCCCTAACTAATAACATTGGTTTTAAAATTCCATTTACAGACCTCACTTAAGGGTACACTGAAGTCAAAAAGGTTATTTTCTAAAGTATTGAAGTTAGAGACTTAATTTTTTGCACAGGCTTTACTAGCAACCAAAGAAATATGTATACCAAATTGCATTCCAATGTCTGAATCACATTCCTCATATTCATTAATTTATTTGAATTTTATTCCGTATAAGCAAAATCTATCTCCTCCAACAGATTTTGAATAACAGAGTTGATTTTTTAAAACTATATCTCTTAATACCTTTGTAACAAATTTAAGGAAGGAAAATTTGATATAGTGAATAGTTTTTCTTAAAAAAATTTAACACCGCAAAGTGTAAAAATGTCATAATATCGTATTGCTTTTTTTAAACATATAAGGAATATCAAAATTCCAAACCGACATTTTATTACCCATATCCTAACTATATTAGAAAAACTGTTGGATCTATAGCTATATTTTTTTTATTTTGAATATGAGAAAGTAACAAAAAAAACTCGTTTCCGAGAAAAATGAGTTTAATGTTGAAACGGTAGTTTGGGACATGCCCATTTAGAAGGCAAGGCAGAGGCGTACAAGTTTAAAAATGGCGTCCAAAACGTGTTTTCCCTCCCTAGTAAATTAAAACTTAGCAGACTTCTTTAAGGTATGGTACATTTTTTGCAATAAAAAGCCAAAAAGGGATTTTTTTTACCAAACAGGCTAAAATATCACTTCTGTGTTCCCTTGAAATGCCTATTGTCACAAATTACGATGTGATATTACAAATGTTTTATTATCAGCATGTCAAAAAATATTTTTTGATAGCTAATGTAATTTTCATTACCTTATGACAGAGCTAACCCCCTGATATCTGATTTTGAAATGGATATAGTTTAACACCATACTGAGCTTGACACGCGTACCACAGTCCTCAAGGCCTAATGGAAATAACTGAATTTGGAAATGAATTCAAAAGTAAAATCACTGATGTAAATATACGATTACAGTTGAACAATTCTATGTTTATCAAAATAATTCCAAAGGATATAGGAGGAGAATTTCAGTGTAGAAACGATTGATTTACTGCACAGTGTATCTACAGGCGCGCCCTGTTCGTATGCATGACGCGTTACATGCTTGCAGTATATGTATGTACTGTCTAGCAGTAATTGTACCCTGTTGGTATGCAGCACGCGTTGCTGATGTGGTTCTCCATGCGTGTTCCTCGAATACAGGGAAACGTCATAAACAGTTTAATTTCAAGGTATGCAGCAGCCTACCTCCGCGGTCTATGGATCACTTGCTTTGTGTATGGCTCGCCTAGGTGTTTCCGGAACATTCAGTTTGTTTCTTTATTGAAACAATAACAACCACCCGTATTTACTCACTGCTATCCAACATGGCGTATAGCAGACAAATGTGATATGAATTAATTCTCCACATCAAAAACATAATAAAATTGAAACAATACTGTGAAAAAATTGACAAATGTCCAGTCCAGTTACTTTTCTATCACTTTATTTCCCCCCAAATTTTTTTAAAAAATACACAGTTCTCTTTCAATGAACTTAACACAGTCTATAGTCCCCCGTGGTATTACAACTCACAAGTGCTTTCTTCTTGTAACCTTGACTCACACTTTTCTGTCTTTCTTCACTTTCTCTGTCTCTCAAACACTAACTCTGACGAAGCAATCACTCAACACTCATTAACTGCTTCGCTATCTAGCTTCACGAAGCCCCGGTTCTCTCATACCCAGCTCACACACACGCGCGCGCACACACACACACACACACACACACACACACACACACACACACACACACACACACACAGCTGACTGACTAGTTAAACTCTCGTTGCATCGTATTAACCAATTGGTTTGTAAAGTGTAATTCTGTAAAATACAATTTTATAAAGTCTTTCAAATAGTAACTTCCTTTGTTCTGAAATTCTGCTATACAGCCAATCAGATACCTGCTGTAATTAATGATCTTCCACACAATAGCTATGTTTAGTATAGGACTGAAAGAGTAGAGTGAGATACCATGACCGGGATTTGAACCATGGATCTACCGGTTACGGACCGGCTGCTCTAACCACTAAGCTATCATTGCCAAGACATTAAATTCTCCAACTCACTTGCATTTTTCCAATTAAACCACACAAAGAGACCCGGGTTTCTAGTTTAACCAACTATAATGTCAATTCATGTAATTGTTATTGCATTACATTGCATTTTTCAGTGTCACTCAACCCTTTCCAAATATCTACTGTTACTTTATATATACGCATTATCAAACCTGAATGTCAGTAAAATTTAAAGAAATGTCTACTGTGAGTTACGAAAAGAGATGTACAATTCAAATTTAAACGCTCACGAAATAATTCACGATAATGAGTACAGCTCTTTGTTCATAATAATGAGTGCTTTATTGGGAATTCCAGATATTTACCGCAATTAGGAAATGGTCACAATATTAGCATTCCAATATTTACCAACAACCATTACCGCCCTATTCAAATGACATGAAGTCATTTTAAATGATAAAACCACAATTTTACATTCCATGAGTTTAAATGAGAATGGATGTATATATGTTATACGTTAATGTATCACACACAGGAGGAAGGCAATGGCTCCAGTTTTGAAATTACAAAAGCAAGAGTAAACTCGGAGCTCACCTGCTTGTGATTGGAAGCTGGTTACCTTCGGATCGTGCATGATCTAAACTATTTTCTTGCACTAAGCGGAGTTATGTTATATTCGGTCTGAAGTTCCTAAAACATATGACCGTTATAGGTTAATGCTAGTATTCATTTTCAACAGGTTAGTGCTTACAGAATATAGTCCAGAATTCTTTCATTCTAACACTGTGGGCTTTCTTTCTCTCATCTGTCCATGTTTCTCCAGTTTCCTTCTTCAGTTTGTCCTCTTGGTAAACTTGTGAAACCGAAATTATAATGTGCATATATGTAATTGATAATGGAAAGAAACAAAAGGAGATTCTAATCGATAGCTAAGGGGAAGACGTAATAAAGCTGAATAGATTAAAATCTCAAGAATGGAAGCCTAGGCAGATTTAAATGAGTGATAAGGTTACAATTGTTGTTTGTACGAAGCCATAGTGATTCCGCGGGCTGATTCCTATCTTACCATGACGTGCTCTAAAGTTAGCCAATGGAAATCGTTTCCTTCGTGTTACTCACGCAAAAACAAATGCAACGCAACACACACTCGTCTTGAATCGAGCCGAGAGTACGCACGTGCAATTTATTATTTACACGTAAGCTAGCGCGTATACATAATTCGGCGGTTGCTAAAGAGTGACAAAGTTAAAGTGTTATAACGTTGTAGTTGAAGTTAGAAAGTTACATTCTATTTAAATATCGTCGGCGGTTCTCTACAAATCTGGAAGTTTGCCAATAAAGTTAAATGTTGGTTAATTCTTCGTTTGGTTCCATTCCTACCACAACTCACGCATACCCTGTAGATTAGGACCTCTTGCGAGAGCTAGTCCGGGCACCAAACACGAGATCTTATAGGTCTTAAAGGCGAGGTCTTCGACGGAGAGGAACGTTTGCGTCACTTGCCGTTTATGCAACTTGATTCCAAAGTGATCTCTGTTTGAGTAATCCCTACCAATTTTAAGTCCTTTTTTATACAACGTACCCACTTTATGGTGTCTACTTGTGCTTTACTTCCTTCGAAAAATTGCAATATTTGTTTTGTGAGCCTATTTGGGTTCATTCGTTTGATATGCCCATAAAAATTTAACCCACGTTTTCTAGTATCACTATAAACGTCAGTACATATTTTTATTTACTTTTTACTTTTGATTCTAAGTTCTTACAACTGTAGCAGCAATTCACTTGGCAATGAAATCTTGAAGGAATTTACTCCGGAAATACTTGTCTTACCCAAACCTATAATTAATAATCGAAATCTGGAGAGCACACATCTAAGTCCAGTAGACGATAACATGGGCGTCGGCAGACCTCTTTCTAGAGGGGGGTGCGTGTTGGAAGTTTGCAATGAAGCAATATTAATTCATCATTTTGGTGTCAAAAGTTATAGTATTTGTGCTAAATAAAGATTTTTCTTTACATTAAAATTAAAATAATAGTCTTAATAGTCAGTAATTGATTGTACACGGCGTTCATTAATTTTAAGGGGGCCACGGCCCCCCCCCTCCTCCTATTCCCCGCCATTCACGACGCCCATGGACGATAATCTTTACTTCCTACAGTTCTACTCACACTTTCTTTTGCCGTGGGCTCGTGAATCTGGACAAGGTTTTTATCTTGCCGTAAACGCTTAATGGGATAAATGAGGTTTTTATAACTCCGTGAGACTTTTATGGTAAAGATGGAAGGAGTGCGTTGCGGACGCTAGAGTAAACGAGAAATGGATCTTGGAGTGGAACCGGAGAGGGAGTGAGCGAGAGGGCAATAAACGAGGCAAGCTGCATGAATCTTCACCAACACGCTGTTTATTGTATGCCTAATTGCACGAAAAGAAAAACCGCCTGCGAGGAATTTAAATTAAGCTTGAGCGTACAAGAGCCTCAGCGCGGGAATGTCCCAGGGAGGGGGGGGGGTGGCTTGTGGGGTTGGGGGCGTGGTAAAGTACAATTAAGGACCCCGGCGATAAATACTAGAAGACGATGGGCAAGTTGGCGGGACACACAAATCAAACCAACTGCATGTTGTTGATGTAGTCCGAGGTCACTCCTCTTCTTCGACCCCCCCCCCTCCAACACCCTCGCATGCACAATCGGAATGTATTGATTTCCAATCTACAGTGCGAGGTACCTGCCCTGAGTGACATTTTCCCAGAGTGACACTTGCCCAGAACACCTCATTCAAATTGTCTTATCAAATACCTTACAACGTTAATGTTGAAACTGGTGTCTTTATCTAAAAAGAATCGATGTGTTGCACTCGCATGACTTTCTCTACTCTTGTACTAACCATTCTTACAATATATTATTCCTCTATCTTAGTGTCAGTTGAGATAAACATTTGCAGAAATTATCTTATTGCTTATTCCTTGTGGGTACAAGGGGAATATGAGAATACAGTAGGCTTTGAGTGATAGTCAAATCTTTTAAAGCTTTCACATTCCGTTGTTGTAGTGTTTAACGCCCGCTTTTACTACTACGGCACCGCAGGCGGTGACACTGATGATACATGAAGATGGAGCACCGGTGGAATGAGATGGCGGGGGAAACCGGAGTACCCGGAGAAAACCCGCCCTGACGCCGCTTCGTCCACCACGAATACCACATGCGGGTCCCTGGGATTCACATTCCGTTCTCTTTGCACGGCTAACATATAAAAATGAACAACGATGTTGCATTTGACGAAAGTTTAAGTTTTCCGAAACTGACGCAAATAAGGAAAACTTTCGAAATAGTTCACTCTACAACAAAATTTATTTGGACATAATGTGTGTGGTTTAGCAAGATCTACCTTTTTGTGTCTTACGATTTTGAGAACATACATAATATACATTTAATTTCTCATAAAGGTATCCTAAACATTTTATTTTAATCCAAATCTTTTAGAGCCATTTTCAAAAAAATCAAAATTTTGAAAAATTTTCCATGAAAAAGGTAGTTTAGGGTGGAGCAATTTGCTTCAAAATCCTCGTGCCGCGTCCTTGAGCGATATTCAACTTAGATATCAACTTTGGTTTTTAACCGAATTTTCGTTTTTGAGTTATGCTGTCCACAGGCTGACAGACACACATACGCGCTCGCACATACCTTTTTCTAAAGATGCTTTTTATCCAGAGGGCCTCAAAACATATTTCGGGTGAAATCTCGACATAGGGCGGAATACAGTACTTCCTCTACTTACTTACGGAGTAGAGAAAGTAATAAGGTATGCCACCTAAAAGTAACTTTTTGACATCTATGTACATGGTTCATTTGGAGAGTTTTTATTACTATTGTTGCTGTTCTGTTAACCTTCTGTTTTTAGTTGGCTTAAATTGGCATTCCCCATGGCAGTAACGATACTACTGTCTGTTCAGCAGCTCGTGGTACCTGGGAGGAATGCAGCCAGTCAACACGACAGTAAACAATTTCAGATAAACAGTGATAGCTGCAGCTGCAGTCGTGCTTTTAGCCACGCTTGTGATAGTAGTGCCAATCTTGAAATGTGTATCCACGCTAGATCAATGCAAAGAGTTCACTCAAAATAGCAGAACTCAAATGTTGTTTTTAGTTCATGCAGTATATTTAACTTATAAAACACAAAGGGTATTTTCAACGGCCTTTCTACCACTGATCATTTTCTAGCTTCTCTATGTTTTCAAAATCTCTGCCAGCCTGTTTCGGTCACAAGTGAGCGTTATATCGTGCAATCCCTGTAAGGAAAAGTCACCTGTTACATTTCTCTAACTATTCGTTTTACCTTGGCCCAAGGTAGTTCTGTGGGAATGATTCCTTCACTCATATTTGAAAACATAAATGTCTGCCAAATAATTTTTCCGTAAAGAAGTATGATCCACAAGATAGTGCAGTTCCCTCATGATGTGAAAACCACTATAACTACTAAGTACTTCTCACTATACACATGAAAAAAAAAATATTTCTTTAAGAACATGAAACGTAATTTGTGCTTTATATTTCAGCCTATACTTGGCCCAAGCTACATTTATTTCAAGTAAAGACGAAGGACTCGTCAATGTAGAATTTGCTAAATTCACTACCCAGTATCTCAGAGACTATTTCAGATATCAGATGAAATTTTTAGAGAATGAGACTTTGTAAGTTAATTGATTTACTGACAGCGGCGTAGCCTGATTATCAGACTCGCGTATGTAACCCAACGAATATTGTTGTTGTTAGCTAATGCTGGATTTCTGACAATGAAGTCATTAATCCTCTTGCTCTCCAATATATTCCACTGATGGATGGGGCACTAGAAGTGGCCGGGCATATTTGAAGGTGGTCTCGATCCATTTCCTCTTGCAGATCACATAGAGGACAGAGTGGCGAAGAATATATCCCAATTCTGTTTAAATGTTTTGCCAGACAATCATGTCCTGTAATCAACCAGAAGGTTGCAACTGCTGTTTTTCGAGGATACTCAGGAATTACTATTTGAATGTTTGGTAGTTCCCATCATTTATTCTTTGATTTTTCATAGTAATATTTTGCAATAATTTTTTTGAATTCAGAGTTGATTAATCTTTTAGCTGCATAAAATGGTAGATTAACTATAGATTTTTGTACACCACTGGTACCCTTTTTTGCAAGAAAATCAGCTTTCTCATTACCACTCAGTCCACAGTGAACTAGGTGTTTTTGAAGTGCTGTTAGATGGGCAAGGATTTTCCAACATTCTATAATTGTTTGGTTTTTTGGTGACAACTTGGAAGTAATTGCTATAATTTCTGCCCTGGAATCTGAGAAAATAACTCCTTGCTGAAAATGTGAAATTCTGTACAAAAGATATTGTAAAATTCGTTAAAATATGACCCAGCATAAACGGAACAGCCCTTCGATGTGTTCAGCTTTTGCTAGTGTCTCATAGATTCAAAAATACTAAGAGTATGATTCAAGAGAGAATCTACTTTTCTGTCAGAACGTACATCTGTGAAGCAAATAAACCTCTCTTCAACATTTATGCAACGAACGGTGGCGAGTCGTTCTTCACTATTAACGTCGGGAGTTTCATCTAATATCCATGAAGCAAGTAAAGCGTCAGAACTGTCTCTCTTAATTCCACGTGTCATGAGAGCACTCATAGTTCAAATGAAGTCATTCTGAATATCAAGTGTTGTTTCACCAAAAACAGTCTGCTTTAACAAGTGCTCCTTCAGAGAGGTATCATACATTGCTATTTCATTAAAGTATTCAATATAGTTACCTCTGTTTGTAAATCCTTCATTCTCATTGTGCCTGTTTTCCTAGCTCGTACAAAATGAGCAAGTAAAGCTCTGTTCTTTTTTACGTCATTGTTACATTCTACAACTGAGATCTCATACCGATTATTCAATGGAAATTCTTTCCCTGGAGTTACCTCAAATGCTTTTAATTGCGTTTCGAATATTATATGTTCACAAGCATAGTCGTGATTTTGGCTGCCCTATAAATGTTATTTAAACCTTCATAACTTCTGGAATTCCAGATGTACTTTTCATTTGAAAAAGGAAAATATCGACAAAACAGTTTGTTTAAAGTTCAACCGCACAGCCGCGATTCACTTTCATAAACTTTGAAACTGAAATGCCTTACACATATTTTAATTTTCGTCATGATCCTGAGTGCTTCAATTACATATTACTTTTTAGAGACCCTTTAATGTTTAAACGCTTCTTATGTTGATTTTGTCGATCGCACAAAAGTTTATTTCCATTTTCGTTGTAAACATGGCATGGAAAAAAGTGTTATTTACTACTATAGCCCTCATTCCCTTTTTGACCTCGTGGATGTACCCTGCCTGTGTACATACCTTCGTCCGAGGAACCGTGCAAATCTTAACCTAAATTTGCTTTAATAATAAGTAACCAAATGTCCAAATCGCGCGCAAATGTCCAGAATTCAAGACCACGCATACAAAAAAGAAAATAAGTCGCGAATTACTCACTATTCAGCGCTGCAGATGCAATACTGTGAGCACCAGTTTTAACATGAGATGCACAATCCCTCGGTGCATACCATGGAACAAGTACTCTCTATTCACGACTGCAGATGCAATAATGTGAGCACCAGCTTTCACACGAGATGACAAATCACTTGGTACATACCATGGAACAAGCACTCTCTATTCACGACTGCAGATGCAATAATGTGAGCACCAGCTTTCACACGAGATGCACAATCACTTGCTACATACCATGGAACAAGCACTCTATTCACGACTGTAGATGCAATAATGTGAGCACCAGCTTTCACACGAGATGCACAATCACTTGGTACATACCATGGAACAAGCACTCTCTATTCACGACTGTAGATGCAATTATGTGAGCACCAGCTTTCACACGAGATGTACTCTAGCTTGGTGCATACCATGGAACAAGTACTCTCTATTCACGACTGTAGATGCAATTATGTGAGCACCAGCTTTCACACGAGATGCACAATCACTTGGTGCATACCATGGATCAAGTACTCTCTATTCAAGACTGTAGATGCAATAATGTGAGCACCAGCTTTCACACGAGATGCACAATCACTTGGTGCACACCATGTATCAAGCACTCTCTATTCACGACTGTAGATGCAATAATGTGAGCACCAGTTTTAACATGAGATGCACAATCCCTCGGTACATACCATGAATCAAGTACTCTCTATTCACGACTGTAGATGCAATTATGTGAGCACCAGCTTTCACACGAGATATACTCCCACCTGGTGCATACCAAGGAACAAGTACTCTCTATTCACGACTGTAGATTCAATAATGTGAGCACCAGCTTTCACACGAGATGCACAATCACTTGGTACATACCATGGAACAAGCACTCTCTATTCACGACTGCAGATGCATTAATGTGAGCACCAGTTTTAACACGAGATGCACAATCACTCGGTACATACCATGGAACAAGCACTCTCTATTCACGACTGTAGATGCAATTATGTGAGCACCAGCTTTCACACGAGATGTACTCTCACTTGGTGCATACCATGGAACAAGTACTCTCTATTCACGACTGTAGATGCAATTATGTAAGCACCAGCTTTCACACGAGATGCACAATCACTTGGTGCATACCATGGATCAAGTACTCTCTATTCACGACTGTAGATGCAATAATGTGAGCACCAGCTTTCACACGAGATGCACAATCACTTGGTGCATACCATGTATCAAGCACTCTCTATTCACGACTGTAGATGCAATAATGTGAGAAACCAGTTTTAACATGAGATGCACAATCCCTCGGTACATACCATGAATCAAGTACCCCCTATTCACGACTGTAGATGGAATTATGTGAGCACCAGCTTTCACACGAGATGTACTCTCACCTGGTGCATACCATGGAACAAGTACTCTCTATTCACGACTGTAGATTCAATAATGTGGGCACCAGCTTTCACACGAGATGCACAATCACTTGGTACATACCATGGAACAAGCACTCTCTATTCACGACTGTAGATGCAATAATGTGAGCACCAGCTTTCACACGAGATGCACAATGACTTGGTGCGTACCATGGAACAAGTACTCTCTATTCACGACTGCAGATGCAATAATGTGAGCACCAGTTTTAACACGAGATGCACAATCACTCGGTACATACCATGGAACAAGCACTCTCTATTCACGACTGTAGATGCAATTATGTGAGCACCAGCTTTCACACGAGATGTACTCTCACTTGGTGCATACCATGAAACAAGTACTCTCTATTCACGACTGTAGATGCAATTATGTGAGCACCAGCTTTCACACGAGATGCACAATCACTTGGTGCATACCATGGATCAAGTACTCTCTATTCACGACTGTAGATGCAATAATGTGAGCACCAGCTTTCACACGAGATGCACAATCACTTGGTGCATACCATGTATCAAGCACTCTCTATTCACGACTGTAGATGCAATAATGTGAGAAACCAGTTTTAACATGAGATGCACAATCCCTCGGTACATACCATGAATCAAGTACTCTCTATTCACGACTGTAGATGGAATTATGTGAGCACCAGCTTTCACACGAGATGTACTCTCACCTGGTGCATACCATGGAACAAGTACTCTCTATTCACGACTGTAGATTCAATAATGTGGGCACCAGCTTTCACACGAGATGCACAATCACTTGGTACATACCATGGAACAAGCACTCTCTATGCACGACTGTAGATGCAATAATGTGAGCACCAGCTTTCACACGAGATGCACAATGACTTGGTGCATACCATGGAACAAGTACTCTCTATTCACGACTGCAGATGCAATAATGTGAGCACCAGTTTTAACACGAGATGCACAATCACTCGGTACATACCATGGATCAAGTACTCTCTATTCACGACTGTAGATGCAATTATGTGAGCACCAGCTCTCACACGGGATGTACTCTCACCTGGTGCATACCATGGAACAAGTACTCTCTATTCACGACTGTAGATTCAATAATGTGAGCACCAGCTTTCACACGAGATGCACAATCACTCGGTACATACCATGGAACAAGCACTCTCTATTCACGACTGTAGATGCAATTATGTGAGCACCAGCTTTCACACGAGATGTACTCTCACCTGGTGCATACCGTGGAACAAGTACTCTCTATTCACGACTGTAGATTCAATAATGTGAGCACCAGCTTTCACACGAGATGCACAATCACTTGGTACATACCATGGAACAAGCACTCTCTATTCACGACTGTAGATGCAATAATGTGAGCACCAGCTTTCACACGAGATGCACAATCACTTGGTGCATACAATGGAACAAGTACTCTCTATTCACGACTTCAGATGCAATAATGTGAGCAAAAGTTTTAACACGAGATGCACAATCACTCGGTACATACCATGGAACAAGCACTCTCTATTCACGACTGTAGATGCAATTATGTGAGCACCAGCTCTCACACGGGATGTACTCTCACCTGGTGCATACCATGGAACAAGTACTCTCTATTCACGACTGTAGATTCAATAATGTGAGCACCAGCTTTCACACGAGATGCACAATCACTTGGTACATACCATGGAACAAGCACTCTCTATTCACGACTGTAGATGCAATAATGTGAGCACCAGCTTTCACACGAGATGCACAATCACTTGGTGCATACAATGGAACAAGTACTCTCTATTCACGACTTCAGATGCAATAATGTGAGCACCAGTTTTAACACGAGATGCACAATCACTCGGTACATACCATGGAACAAGCACTCTCTATTCACGACTGTAGATGCAATTATGTGAGCACCAGCTTTCACACGAGATGTACTCTCACTTGGTGCATACCATGGAACAAGTACTCTCTATTCACGACTATAGATGCAATTATGTGAGCACCAGCTTTCACACGAGATGCACAATCACTTGGTGCATACCATGGATCAAGTACTCTCTATTCACGACTGTAGATGCAATAATGCGAGCACCAGCTTTCACACGAGATGCACAATCACTTGGTGCATACCATGTATCAAGCACTCTCTATTCACGACTGTAGATTCAATTATGTGAGCACCAGCTTTCACACGAGATGTACTCTCACCTGGTGCATACCGTGGAACAAGTACTCTCTATTCACGACTGTAGATTCAATAATGTGAGCACCAGCTTTCCCACGAGATGCACAATCACTTGGTGCATACCATGGATCAAGTACTCTCTATTCACGACTGTAGATGCAATAATGTGAGCACCAGCTTTCACACGAGATGCACAATCAATTGGTGCATACCATGGAACAAGCACTCTCTATTCACGACTGCAGATGCAATAATGTGAGCACCAGCTTTAACACGAGATGCACAATCACACGGTACATACCATGGAACAAGCACTCTCTATTCACGACTGTAGATGCAATTATGTGAGCACCAGCTTTCACACGAGATGTACTCTCACTTGGTGCATACCATGGATCAAGTACTCTCTATTCACGACTGTAGATGCAATAATGTGAGCACCAGCTTTCACACGAGATGCACAATCAATTGGTGCATACCATGTATCAAGCACTCTCTATTCACGACTGTAGATGCAATAATGTGAGCACCAGTTTTAACACGAGATGCACGATCCCTCGGTACATACCATGAATCAAGTACTCTCTATTCACGACTGTAGATGCAATTCTGTGAGCACCAGCTTTCACACGAGATGTACTCTCACCTGGTGCATACCATGGAACAAGTACTCTCTATTCACGACTGTAGATTCAATAATGTGAGCACCAGCTTTCACACGAGATGCACAATCACTTGGTATATACCATGGAACAAGCACTCTCTATTCACAACTGTAGATGCAATAATGTGAGCACCAGCTTTCACACGAGATGCACAATGACTTGGTGCATACCATGGAACAAGTACTCTCTATTCACGACTGCAGATGCAATAATGTGAGCACCAGTTTTAACACGAGATGCACAATCACTCGGTACATACCATGGATCAAGTACTCTCTATTCACGACTGTAGATGCAATTATGTGAGCACCAGCTCTCACACGGGATGCACTCTCACCTGGTGCATACCATGGAACAAGTACTCTCTATTCCGGACTGTAGATTCAATAATGTGAGCACCAGCTTTCACACGAGATGCACAATCACATTGGTACATACCATGGAACAAGCACTCTCTATTCACGACTGTAGATGCAATAATGTGAGCACCAGCTTTCACACGAGATGCACAATCACTTGGTGTATACCATGTATCAAGATCTCTCTATTCACGACTGTAGATGCAATAATGTGACCACCAGCTTTAACACGAGATGCACAATCCCTCGGTACATACCATGAATCAAGTACTCTCTATTCACGACTGTAGATGCAATTATGTGAGCACCAGCTTTCACACGAGATGCACAATCACTTGGTACATACCATGGAACAAGCACTCTCTTTTCACGACTATAGATGCAATCATGTGACCACCAGTTTTAACACGTGATGCACAATCACTCGGTACATACCATGGATCAAGTACTCTCTATTCACGACTGTAGATGCAATTATGTGAGCACCAGCTTTCACACGAGATGTACTCTCACCTGGTGCATACCATGGAACAAGTACTCTCTATTCACGACTGTAGGTACAATAATGTGAGCACCAGCTTTCACACGAGATGCACAATCACTTTGTACATACCATGGAACAAGCACTCTCTATTCACGACTGTAGATGCAATAATGTGAGCACCAGCTTTCACACGAGATGTACTTTCACTTGGTGCATACCATGGAATAAGTACTCTCTATTGACGACTGTAGATGCAATTATGTGAGCACCAGCTTTCACACGAGATGCACAATCACTTGGTGCATACCATGGATCAAGTACTCTCTATTCACGACCGTAGATGCCATAATGTGAGCACCAGCTTTCACACGAGATGCACTTTCACTTGGTGCATACCATGGAATAAGTACTCTCTATTCACGACTGTAGATACAATAATGTGAGCACCAGCTTTCACACGAGATGCACAATCACTTTGTACATACCATGGAACAAGCACTCTCTATTCACGACTGTAGATTCAATTATGTGAGCACCAGCTTTCACACGAGATGTACTCTCACCTGGTGCATACCGTGGAACAAGTACTCTCTATTCACGACTGTAGATTCAATAATGTGAGCACCAGCTTTCCCACGAGATGCACAATCACTTGGTACATACCACGGAACAAGCACTCTCTATTCACGACTGTAGATGCAATAATGTGAGCACCAGCTTTCACACGAGATGCACAATCACTTGGTGCATACCATGGAACAAGTACTCTCTATTCACGACTGCAGATGCAATAATGTGAGCACCAGTTTTAACATGAGATGCACAATCACTCGGTACATACCATGGAACAAGCACTCTCTATTCACGACTGCAGATGCAATAATGTGAGCACCAGTTTTAACACGAGATGCACAATCACACGGTACATACCATGGAACAAGCACTCTCTATTCACGACTGTAGATGCAATTATGTGAGCACCAGCTTTCACACGAGATGTACTCTCACTTGGTGCATACCATGGATCAAGTACTCTCTATTCACGACTGTAGATGCAATAATGTGAGCACCAGCTTTCACACGAGATGCACAATCAATTGGTGCATACCATGTGTCAAGCACTCTCTATTCCCGACTGTAGATGCAATAATGTGAGCACCAGTTTTAACACGAGATGCACGATCCCTCGGTACATACCATGAATCAAGTACTCTCTATTCACGACTGTAGATGCAATTCTGTGAGCACCAGCTTTCACACGAGATGTACTCTCACCTGGTGCATACCATGGAACAAGTACTCTCTATTCACGACTGTAGATTCAATAATGTGAGCACCAGCTTTCACACGAGATGCACAATCACTTGGTGTATACCATGGAACAAGCACTCTCTATTCACAACTGTAGATGCAATAATGTGAGCACCAGCTTTCACACGAGATGCACAATGACTTGGTGCATACCATGGAACAAGTACTCTCTATTCACGACTGCAGATGCAATAATGTGAGCACCAGTTTTAACACGAGATGCACAATCACTCGGTACATACCATGGATCAAGTACTCTCTATTCACGACTGTAGATGCAATTATGTGAGCACCAGCTCTCACACGGGATGCACTCTCACCTGGTGCATACCATGGAACAAGTACTCTCTATTCCGGACTGTAGATTCAATAATGTGAGCACCAGCTTTCACACGAGATGCACAATCACATTGGTACATACCATGGAACAAGCACTCTCTATTCACGACTGTAGATGCAATAATGTGAGCACCAGCTTTCGCACGAGATGCACAATCACTTGGTGTATACCATGTATCAAGCTCTCTCTATTCACGACTGTAGATGCAATAATGTGACCACCAGCTTTAACACGAGATGCACAATCCCTCGGTACATACCCTGAATCAAGTACTCTCTATTCACGACTGTAGATGCAATTATGTGAGCACCAGCTTTCACACGAGATGCACAATCACTTGGTACATACCATGGAACAAGCACTCTCTTTTCACGACTATAGATGCAATCATGTGCCCACCAGTTTTAACACGAGATGCACAATCACTCGGTACATACCATGGATCAAGTACTCTCTATTCACGACTGTAGATGCAATTATGTGAGCACCAGCTTTCACACGAGATGTACTCTCACCTGGTGCATACCATGGAACAAGTACCCTCTATTCACGACTGTAGATACAATAATGTGAGCACCAGCTTTCACACGAGATGCACAATCACTTTGTACATACCATGGAACAAGCACTCTCTATTCACGACTGTAGATGCAATAATGTGAGCACCAGCTTTCACACGAGATGTACTTTCACTTGGTGCATACCATGGAATAAGTACTCTCTATTCACGACTGTAGATGCAATTATGTGAGCACCAGCTTTCACACGAGATGCACAATCACTTGGTGCATACCATGGATCAAGTACTCTCTATTCACGACCGTAGATGCAATAATGTGAGCACCAGCTTTCACACGAGATGCACAATCACTTGGTGCATACCATGTATCAAGCACTCTCTATTCACGACTGTAGATGCAATAATGTGAGCACCAGTTTTAACATGAGATGCACAATCCCTCGGTACATACCATGAATCAAGTACTCTCTATTCTCGACTGTAGATGCAATTATGTGAGCACCAGCTTTCACACGAGATGTACTCTCACCTGGTACATACCATGGAACAAGCACTCTCTATTCACGACTGCAGATGCAATAATGTGAGCACCAGCTTTCACACGAGATGCACAATCACTTGGTGCATACAATGGAACAAGTACTCTCTATTCACGACTGCAGATGCAATAATGTGAGCACCAGTTTTAACACGAGATGCACAATCACTCGGTACATACCATGGAACAAGCACTCTCTATTCACGACTGTAGATGCAATTATGTGAGCACCAGCTTTCACACGAGATGTACTCTCACTTGGTGCATACCATGGAACAAGTACTCTCTATTCACGACTGTAGATGCAATTAGGTGAGCACCAGCTTTCACACGAGATGCACAATCACTTGGTGCATACCATGGATCAAGTACTCTCTATTCACGACTGTAGATGCAATAATGCGAGCACCAGCTTTCACACGAGATGCACAATCACTTGGTGCAACCCATGTATCAAGCACTCTCTTTTCACGACTATAGATGCAATAATGTGACCACCAGTTTTAACCCGAGATGCACAATCACTCGGTACATACCATGGATCAAGTACTCTCTATTCACGACTGTAGATGCAATTATGTGAGCACCAGCTTTCACACGAGATGTACTCTCACCTGGTGCATACCATGGAACAAGTACTCTCTATTCACGACTGTAGATTCAATAATGTGAGCACCAGCTTTCACACGAGATGCACAATCACTTGGTACATACCATGGAACAAGCACTCTCTATTCGCGACTGTAGATGCAATAATGTGAGCACCAGCTTTCACACGAGATGCACAATCACTTGGTGCAACCCATGTATCAAGCACTCTACTCACGACTGTAGATGCAATAATGTGAGCACCAGTTTTAACATGAGATGCACAATCCCTCGGTACATACCATGGAGCAAGTACTCTCTATTCTCGACTGTAGATGCAATTATGTGAGCACCAGCTTTCACACGAGATGTACTCTCACCTGGTGCATACCATGGAACAAGTACTCTCTATTCACGACTGTAGATTCAATAATGTGAGCACCAGCTTTCACACGAGATGCACAATCACTTGGTGTATACCATGTATCAAGCTCTCTCTATTCACGACTGTAGATGCAATAATGTGAGCACCAGTTTTAACATGAGATGCACAATCCCTCGGTACATACCATGAATCAAGTACTCTCTATTCACGACTGTAGATGCAATTATGTGAGCACCAGCTTTCACACGAGATGCAAAATCACTTGGTACATACAATGGAACAAGCACTCTCTTTTCACGACTATAGATGCAATCATGTGACCACCAGTTTTAACACGAGATGCACAATCACTCGGTACATACCATGGATCAAGTACTCTCTATTCACGACTGTAGATGCAATTATGTGAGCACCAGCTTTCACACGAGATGTACTCTCACCTGATGCATACCATGGAACAAGTACTCTCTATTCACGACTGTAGATGCAATTATGTGAGCACCAGCTTTCACACGAGATGTACTCTCACTTCGTGCATACCATGGAACAAGTACTCTCTATTCACGACTGTAGATGCAATTATGTGAGCACCAGCTTTCACACGAGATGCACAATCACTTGGTGCATACCATGGATCAAGTACTCTCTATTCACGACTGTAGATGCAATAATGCGAGCACCAGCTTTCACACGAGATGCACAATCACTTGGTGCATACCATGTATCAAGCACTCTCTATTCACGACTGTAGATTCAATTATGTGAGCACCAGCTTTCACACGAGATGTACTCTCACCTGGTGCATACCGTGGAACAAGTACTCTCTATTCACGACTGTAGATTCAATAATGTGAGCACCAGCTTTCACACGAGATGCACAATCACTTGGTACATACCATGGAACAAGCACTCTCTATTCACGACTGTAGATGCAATAATGTGAGCACCAGCTTTCACACGAGATGCACAATGACTTGGTGCATACCATGGAACAAGTACTCTCTATTCACGTCTGCAGATGCAATAATGTGAGCACCAGTTTTAACACGAGATGCACAATCACTCGGTACATACCATGGATCAAGTACTCTCTATTCACGACTGTAGATGCAATTATGTGAGCACCAGCTCTCACACGGGATGTACTCTCACCTGGTGCATACCATGGAACAAGTATTCTCTATTCACGACTGTAGATTCAATAATGTGAGCACCAGCTTTCACACGAGATGCACAATCACTTGGTACATCCCATGGAACAAGCACTCTCTATTCACGACTGTAGATGCAATAATGTGAGCACCAGCTTTCACACGAGATGCACAATCACTTGGTGCATACAATGGAACAAGTACTCTCTATTCACGACTTCAGATGCAATAATGTGAGCACCAGTTTTAACACGAGATGCACAATCACTCGGTACATACCATGGAACAAGCACTCTCTATTCACGACTGTAGATGCAAGTATGTGAGCACCAGCTTTCACACGAGATGTACTCTCACTTGGTGCATACCATGGAACAAGTACTCTCTATTCACGACTGCAGATGCAATAATGTGAGCACCAGTTTTAACATGAGATGCACAATCACTCGGTACATACCATGGAACAAGCACTCTCTATTCACGACTGCAGATGCAATAATGTGAGCACCAGTTTTAACACGAGATGCACAATCACACGGTACATACCATGGAACAAGCACTCTCTATTCACGACTGTAGATGCAATTATGTGAGCACCAGCTTTCACACGAGATGTACTCTCACTTGGTGCATACCATGGATCAAGTACTCTCTATTCACGACTGTAGATGCAATAATGTGAGCACCAGCTTTCACACGAGATGCACAATCAATTGGTGCATACCATGTGTCAAGCACTCTCTATTCCCGACTGTAGATGCAATAATGTGAGCACCAGTTTTAACACGAGATGCACGATCCCTCGGTACATACCATGAATCAAGTACTCTCTATTCACGACTGTAGATGCAATTCTGTGAGCACCAGCTTTCACACGAGATGTACTCTCACCTGGTGCATACCATGGAACAAGTACTCTCTATTCACGACTGTAGATTCAATAATGTGAGCACCAGCTTTCACACGAGATGCACAATCACTTGGTGTATACCATGGAACAAGCACTCTCTATTCACAACTGTAGATGCAATAATGTGAGCACCAGCTTTCACACGAGATGCACAATGACTTGGTGCATACCATGGAACAAGTACTCTCTATTCACGACTGCAGATGCAATAATGTGAGCACCAGTTTTAACACGAGATGCACAATCACTCGGTACATACCATGGATCAAGTACTCTCTATTCACGACTGTAGATGCAATTATGTGAGCACCAGCTCTCACACGGGATGCACTCTCACCTGGTGCATACCATGGAACAAGTACTCTCTATTCCGGACTGTAGATTCAATAATGTGAGCACCAGCTTTCACACGAGATGCACAATCACATTGGTACATACCATGGAACAAGCACTCTCTATTCACGACTGTAGATGCAATAATGTGAGCACCAGCTTTCGCACGAGATGCACAATCACTTGGTGTATACCATGTATCAAGCTCTCTCTATTCACGACTGTAGATGCAATAATGTGACCACCAGCTTTAACACGAGATGCACAATCCCTCGGTACATACCCTGAATCAAGTACTCTCTATTCACGACTGTAGATGCAATTATGTGAGCACCAGCTTTCACACGAGATGCACAATCACTTGGTACATACCATGGAACAAGCACTCTCTTTTCACGACTATAGATGCAATCATGTGCCCACCAGTTTTAACACGAGATGCACAATCACTCGGTACATACCATGGATCAAGTACTCTCTATTCACGACTGTAGATGCAATTATGTGAGCACCAGCTTTCACACGAGATGTACTCTCACCTGGTGCATACCATGGAACAAGTACCCTCTATTCACGACTGTAGATACAATAATGTGAGCACCAGCTTTCACACGAGATGCACAATCACTTTGTACATACCATGGAACAAGCACTCTCTATTCACGACTGTAGATGCAATAATGTGAGCACCAGCTTTCACACGAGATGTACTTTCACTTGGTGCATACCATGGAATAAGTACTCTCTATTCACGACTGTAGATGCAATTATGTGAGCACCAGCTTTCACACGAGATGCACAATCACTTGGTGCATACCATGGATCAAGTACTCTCTATTCACGACCGTAGATGCAATAATGTGAGCACCAGCTTTCACACGAGATGCACAATCACTTGGTGCATACCATGTATCAAGCACTCTCTATTCACGACTGTAGATGCAATAATGTGAGCACCAGTTTTAACATGAGATGCACAATCCCTCGGTACATACCATGAATCAAGTACTCTCTATTCTCGACTGTAGATGCAATTATGTGAGCACCAGCTTTCACACGAGATGTACTCTCACCTGGTACATACCATGGAACAAGCACTCTCTATTCACGACTGCAGATGCAATAATGTGAGCACCAGCTTTCACACGAGATGCACAATCACTTGGTGCATACAATGGAACAAGTACTCTCTATTCACGACTGCAGATGCAATAATGTGAGCACCAGTTTTAACACGAGATGCACAATCACTCGGTACATACCATGGAACAAGCACTCTCTATTCACGACTGTAGATGCAATTATGTGAGCACCAGCTTTCACACGAGATGTACTCTCACTTGGTGCATACCATGGAACAAGTACTCTCTATTCACGACTGTAGATGCAATTAGGTGAGCACCAGCTTTCACACGAGATGCACAATCACTTGGTGCATACCATGGATCAAGTACTCTCTATTCACGACTGTAGATGCAATAATGCGAGCACCAGCTTTCACACGAGATGCACAATCACTTGGTGCAACCCATGTATCAAGCACTCTCTTTTCACGACTATAGATGCAATAATGTGACCACCAGTTTTAACCCGAGATGCACAATCACTCGGTACATACCATGGATCAAGTACTCTCTATTCACGACTGTAGATGCAATTATGTGAGCACCAGCTTTCACACGAGATGTACTCTCACCTGGTGCATACCATGGAACAAGTACTCTCTATTCACGACTGTAGATTCAATAATGTGAGCACCAGCTTTCACACGAGATGCACAATCACTTGGTACATACCATGGAACAAGCACTCTCTATTCGCGACTGTAGATGCAATAATGTGAGCACCAGCTTTCACACGAGATGCACAATCACTTGGTGCAACCCATGTATCAAGCACTCTACTCACGACTGTAGATGCAATAATGTGAGCACCAGTTTTAACATGAGATGCACAATCCCTCGGTACATACCATGGAGCAAGTACTCTCTATTCTCGACTGTAGATGCAATTATGTGAGCACCAGCTTTCACACGAGATGTACTCTCACCTGGTGCATACCATGGAACAAGTACTCTCTATTCACGACTGTAGATTCAATAATGTGAGCACCAGCTTTCACACGAGATGCACAATCACTTGGTGTATACCATGTATCAAGCTCTCTCTATTCACGACTGTAGATGCAATAATGTGAGCACCAGTTTTAACATGAGATGCACAATCCCTCGGTACATACCATGAATCAAGTACTCTCTATTCACGACTGTAGATGCAATTATGTGAGCACCAGCTTTCACACGAGATGCAAAATCACTTGGTACATACAATGGAACAAGCACTCTCTTTTCACGACTATAGATGCAATCATGTGACCACCAGTTTTAACACGAGATGCACAATCACTCGGTACATACCATGGATCAAGTACTCTCTATTCACGACTGTAGATGCAATTATGTGAGCACCAGCTTTCACACGAGATGTACTCTCACCTGATGCATACCATGGAACAAGTACTCTCTATTCACGACTGTAGATGCAATTATGTGAGCACCAGCTTTCACACGAGATGTACTCTCACTTCGTGCATACCATGGAACAAGTACTCTCTATTCACGACTGTAGATGCAATTATGTGAGCACCAGCTTTCACACGAGATGCACAATCACTTGGTGCATACCATGGATCAAGTACTCTCTATTCACGACTGTAGATGCAATAATGCGAGCACCAGCTTTCACACGAGATGCACAATCACTTGGTGCATACCATGTATCAAGCACTCTCTATTCACGACTGTAGATTCAATTATGTGAGCACCAGCTTTCACACGAGATGTACTCTCACCTGGTGCATACCGTGGAACAAGTACTCTCTATTCACGACTGTAGATTCAATAATGTGAGCACCAGCTTTCACACGAGATGCACAATCACTTGGTACATACCATGGAACAAGCACTCTCTATTCACGACTGTAGATGCAATAATGTGAGCACCAGCTTTCACACGAGATGCACAATGACTTGGTGCATACCATGGAACAAGTACTCTCTATTCACGTCTGCAGATGCAATAATGTGAGCACCAGTTTTAACACGAGATGCACAATCACTCGGTACATACCATGGATCAAGTACTCTCTATTCACGACTGTAGATGCAATTATGTGAGCACCAGCTCTCACACGGGATGTACTCTCACCTGGTGCATACCATGGAACAAGTATTCTCTATTCACGACTGTAGATTCAATAATGTGAGCACCAGCTTTCACACGAGATGCACAATCACTTGGTACATCCCATGGAACAAGCACTCTCTATTCACGACTGTAGATGCAATAATGTGAGCACCAGCTTTCACACGAGATGCACAATCACTTGGTGCATACAATGGAACAAGTACTCTCTATTCACGACTTCAGATGCAATAATGTGAGCACCAGTTTTAACACGAGATGCACAATCACTCGGTACATACCATGGAACAAGCACTCTCTATTCACGACTGTAGATGCAAGTATGTGAGCACCAGCTTTCACACGAGATGTACTCTCACTTGGTGCATACCATGGAACAAGTACTCTCTATTCACGACTGTAGATGCAATTATGTGAGCACCAGCTTTCACACGAGATGCACAATCACTTGGTGCATACCATGGATCAAGTACTCTCTATTCACGACTGTAGATGCAATAATGCGAGCACCAGCTTTCACACGAGATGCACAATCACTTGGTGCATACCATGTGTCAAGCACTCTCTATTCACGACTGTAGATTCAATTATGTGAGCACCAGCTTTCACACGAGATGTACTCTCACCTGGTGCATACCGTGGAACAAGTACTCTCTATTCACGACTGTAGATTCAATAATGTGAGCACCAGCTTTCCCACGAGATGCACAATCACTTGTTACATACCATGGAACAAGCACTCTCTATTCACGACTGTAGATGCAATAATGTGAGCACCAGCTTTCACACGAGATGCACAATCACTTGGTGCATACCATGAAACAAGTACTCTCTATTCACGACTGCAGATGCAATAATGTGAGCACCAGTTTTAACATGAGATGCACAATCACTCGGTACATACCATGGAACAAGCACTCTCTATTCACGACTGCAGATGCAATAATGTGAGCACCAGTTTTAACACGAGATGCACAATCACACGGTACATACCATGGAACAAGCACTCTCTATTCACGACTGTAGATGCAATAATGTGAGCACCAGTTTTAACACGAGATGCACGATCCGTCGGTACATACCGTGAATCAAGTACTCTCTATTCACGACTGTAGATGCAATTCTGTGAGCACCAGCTTTCACACGAGATGTACTCTCACCTGGTGCATACCATGGAACAAGTACTCTCTATTCACGACTGTAGATTCAATAATGTGAGCACCAGCTTTCACACGAGATGCACAATCACTTGGTATATACCATGGAACAAGCACTCTCTATTCACAACTGTAGATGCAATAATGTGAGCACCAGCTTTCACACGAGATGCATAATGACTTGGTGCATACCATGGAACAAGTACTCTGTATTCACGACTGCAGATGCAATAATGTGAGCACCAGTTTTAACACGAGATGCACAATCACTCGGTACATACCATGGATCAAGTACTCTCTATTCACGACTGTAGATGCAATTATGTGAGCACCAGCTCTCACACGGGATGCACTCTCACCTGGTGCATACCATGGAACAAGTACTCTCTATTCCGGACTGTAGATTCAATAATGTGAGCACCAGCTTTCACACGAGATGCACAATCACATTGGTACATACCATGGAACAAGCACTCTCTATTCACGACTGTAGATGCAATAATGTGAGCACCAGCTTTCACACGAGATGCACAATCACTTGGTGTATACCATGTATCAAGCTCTCTCTATTCACGACTGTAGATGCAATAATGTGACCACCAGCTTTAACACGAGATGCACAATCCCTCGGTACATACCATGAATCAAGTACTCTCTATTCACGACTGTAGATGCAATTATGTGAGCACCAGCTTTCACACGAGATGCACAATCACTTGGTACATACCATGGAACAAGCACTCTCTTTTCACGACTATAGATGCAATCATGTGACCACCAGTTTTAACACGAGATGCACAATCACTCGGTACATACCATGGATCAAGTACTCTCTATTCACGACTGTAGATGCAATTATGTGAGCACCAGCTTTCACACGAGATGTACTCTCACCTGGTGCATACCATGGAACAAGTACTCTCTATTCACGACTGTAGATGCAATAATGTGAGCACCAGCTTTCACACGAGATGTACTTTCACTTGGTGCATACCATGGAATAAGTACTCTCTATTCACGACTGTAGATGCAATTATGTGAGCACCAGCTTTCACACGAGATGCACAATCACTTGGTGCATACCATGGATCAAGTACTCTCTATTCACGACCGTAGATGCAATAATGTGAGCACCAGCTTTCACACGAGATGCACAATCACTTGGTGCATACCATGTATCAAGCACTCTCTATTCACGACTGTAGATGCAATAATGTGAGCACCAGTTTTAACATGAGATGCACAATCCCTCGGTACATACCATGAATCAAGTACTCTCTATTCTCGACTGTAGATGCAATTATGTGAGCACCAGCTTTCACACGAGATGCACAATCACTTTGTACATACCATGGAACAAGTACTCTCTATTCACGACTGCAGATGCAATAATGTGAGCACCAGTTTTAACACGAGATGCACAATCACTCGGTACATACCATGGAACAAGCACTCTCTATTCACGACTGTAGATGCAATTATGTGAGCACCAGCTTTCACACGAGATGTACTCTCACTTGGTGCATACCATGGAACAAGTACTCTCTATTCACGACTGTAGATGCAATTATGTGAGCACCAGCTTTCACACGAGATGCACAATCACTTGGTGCATACCATGGATCAAGTACTCTCTATTCACGACTGTAGATGCAATAATGCGAGCATCAGCTTTCACATTAGATGCACAATCACTTGGTGCATACCATGTATCAAGCACTCTCTATTCACGACTGTAGATTCAATTATGTGAGCACCAGCTTTCACACGAGATGTACTCTCACCGGGTGCATACCGTGAATCAAGTACTCTCTATTCACGACTGTAGATGCAATTCTGTGAGCACCAGCTTTCACACGAGATGTACTCTCACCTGGTGCATACCATGGAACAAGTACTCTCTATTCACGACTGTAGATTCAATTATGTGAGCACCAGCTTTCACACGAGATGCACAATCACTTGGTACATACCATGGAACAAGCACTCTCTTTTCACGACTATAGATGCAATCATGTGACCACCAGTTTTAACACGAGATGCACAATCACTCGGTACATACCATGGATCAAGTACTCTCTATTCACGACTGTAGATGCAATTATGTGAGCACCAGCTCTCACACGGGATGTACTCTCACCTGGTGCATACCATGGAACAAGTACTCTCTATTCACGACTGTAGATTCAATAATGTGAGCACCAGCTTTCACACGAGATGCACAATCACTTGGTACATACCATGGAACAAGCACTCTCTATTCACGACTGTAGATGCAATAATGTGAGCACCAGCTTTCACACGAGATGCACAATCACTTGGTGCATACAATGGAACAAGTACTCTCTATTCACGACTTCAGATGCAATAATGTGAGCACCAGTTTTAACACGAGATGCACAATCACTCGGTACATACCATGGAACAAGCACTCTCTATTCACGACTGTAGATGCAATTATGTGAGCACCAGCTTTCACACGAGATGTACTCTCACTTGGTGCATACCATGGAACAAGTACTCTCTATTCACGACTGTAGATGCAATTATGTGAGCACCAGCTTTCACACGAGATGCACAATCACTTGGTGCATACCATGGATCAAGTACTCTCTATTCACGACTGTAGATGCAATAATGCGAGCACCAGCTTTCACACGAGATGCACAATCACTTGGTGCATACCATGTATCAAGCACTCTCTATTCACGACTGTAGATTCAATTATGTGAGCACCAGCTTTCACACGAGATGTACTCTCACCTGGTGCATACCGTGGAACAAGTACTCTCTATTCACGACTGTAGATTCAATAATGTGAGCACCAGCTTTCCGACGAGATGCACAATCACTTGGTACATACTGTAACAAATTTAACAACTCTTTTTTTATTTTCTCAAACTTCAAGTACAGCCACACTACTAGTTTCTGTCTCTTAATCTTTCCAAAACTCTCACACCATACTAGTTTCTGTCTCTTAATCTTCAACAACCCAAACTGTCTCTATGGCAACCTCCTTGAAAATCAAAGAGTCTTAATGACATGGAGAAGCCATGTCACACTGCTCCCTCCTCAGAGCTGGTCGTCCCGACCAGCACTATCACTGCGGCATCTCCCTTGCGCCCCGGTGGATTAACCCATCGAACCTCTTCTCCTGGTGGTCCACGAGGGCCTGGTGGTCCTGGTATACCTTGAGGTCCTGGGTTTCCATCTCTTCCAGGCATACCTTTAGTTCCAGGTTCACCATCTTTTCCCGACAATCCTGGAGGTCCAGTCATGCCTTTGTCTCCTGGAGGTCCCTGAGGTCCAGGTAACCCTTGTAGACCAATGAGACCACGGTGTCCTTTTGCACCCTTTGGACCTTCTTCTCCTCTATCACCCTTACCTCCCTCTGGCCCTGGAGGTCCTGGCTTTCCTCTAGCTCCCTGTGGCCCTTCTACACCCTGTGGTCCAGTTTCTCCTCGAAGACCCCGTTCTCCTGCTGGTCCTGGAGGTCCATTTGGACCAGGTGGCCCTGGAAGACCTGGTGCCCCTGGAGTTCCCGGAGGTCCTGAAGGTCCTACAGGTCCCTTATCTCCCGGTCTTCCTGCAATACCAGGTGTTCCTGCTTTACCTGGTGCTCCCTCTGGTCCCTGTTCTCCAATTGGTCCCGGTGGTCCTAGAGGTCCTGCAATACCTTGTGGTCCTGGAGGTCCTTCACTGCCTTGCTTCCCTGGTGGACCTGTCTCACCTTGTGCACCTCTCTGACCTCTGAGGCCAGCAGGTCCTGTTGGGCCGGGTAATCCTGGAAGTCCTCTGTCTCCTGGAGGGCCCTGTGGACCAGGTTGTCCTGGAGCTCCATGTCGTCCTTGAGAGCCTGAGTCACCCTTAGGTCCTTCAGGTCCTGGTGCACCAGCTTGTCCTGGAGGTCCTGGATTGCCCTGTTCACCTTTCATTCCTGGGAATCCACGTTCACCCTTCATTCCAGGCAAGCCTACCAGACCCTGAGGGCCAGGGAATCCTTGTAAACCTTGAGGGCCAGTAGGACCTCGCTCTCCAGGGGGCACGATCCTAGGTATCGCTGTTGGATAGTGTCCCTTGGTCCAGGTAGGACGATGTATGCCATCCTGCTTCGAAATTCTGCAACAGTACCGCCGGTCTTGACGGTCCCTCGTCCAGTTGCCCCTCTTCCTGGTGTGTTGACGGGCCATCCTGCGCACTTTGAAACGGCTCACTGGGTACCATGTCCGCCGACCTCTCTGGCGCACCTTCGCAGCCACCTTGCTTCCGATGGGTCCGGCAACAAACCCCACCACATCCGCGCGAGTCGCGTCCACCGCTGCACTCGTGTTCACTCGTGCTCGGCACGGCCTCTCCTGTATCCTGCCGTCCACGATGATGTCCACCATTCTTCCGTTCACGGCACTATGCGTCAGGTGATTGGATGGCC
The DNA here is from genome assembly GCA_030765045.1 of Tenodera sinensis. Taxonomy (NCBI): domain Eukaryota; kingdom Metazoa; phylum Arthropoda; class Insecta; order Mantodea; family Mantidae; genus Tenodera; species Tenodera sinensis. The sequence goes on from CM060964.1 coordinate 23,038,255, forward strand.
CCGACGGTCCCCCCATGTCACACGCCAAGTCGGTTCTCGCGTGTTGCTCGTTTGCTTGTGCGCTTCCCTGCTGATCGTCCGAAACGGGCGCAACTGTCGCCTCGGCCACTAGGTGCTCCCTCCCCGGCTCCGCGCTATTCCGTCTGCCCCTGGCATCCAGTACTTTGACGCTCTCGTCAACTCTTACTACCAGGGCGCCAAGACGTTCCCCGTCGTCCTCCACGACGTCCACGTGCTGGCAGAGGTCTTCCACCTTTTCGCCGAGTTGTTCCACGTCTTCCGTCACGCCAATCCGTTCGCCGAGTTGTTCTACGTCTTCCGTCACGCCAATCCGTTCGCCGAGTTGTTCCACGTCTTCCGTCACGCCAATCCGTTCGCCGAGTTGTTCCACGTTTTCCCTCATATCATCCGAAACGGGCGCAACTGTCGCCTCGGCCACTAGGTGCTCCCTCCCCGGCTCCGCGCTATTCCGTCTGCCCCTGGCATCCAGTACTTTGACGCTCTCGTCAACTCTTACTACCAGGGCGCCAAGACGTTCCCCGTCGTCCTCCACGACGTCCACGTGCTGGCAGAGGTCTTCCACCTTTTCGCCGAGTTCTTCCACGCCTTCCGTCACGCCAGCCAGTTGCCCGTCAATTTTCGCCAATAGCTCCGTCTTCATCTCTTTCAGCTCGGCAGCGAGGTTGTCGTTTCTCGTTTCCATTTTGGCAAATAATTCTTTCATCATTGCCATCATCCTGGTTTCCGAATCTCCCTCCATCTTGGTTCTAACGTTGCAACTTCTAACGACGATGTAATGAAACTAGAAGCAACTCGACGAATCCCACTTCCTGACACCAAATGTAACAAATTTAACAACTCTTTTTTTATTTTCTCAAACTTCAAGTACAGCCACACTACTAGTTTCTGTCTCTTAATCTTTCCAAAACTCTCACACCATACTAGTTTCTGTCTCTTAATCTTCAACAACCCAAACTGTCTCTATGGCAACCTCCTTGAAAATCAAAGAGTCTTAATGACATGGAGAAGCCATGTCACAATACCATGGAACAAGCACTCTCTATTCACGACTGTAGATGCAATAATGTGAGCACCAGCTTTCACACGAGATGCACAATCACTTGGTGCATACCATGGAACAAGTACTCTCTATTCACGACTGCAGATGCAATAATGTGAGCACCAGTTTTAACATGAGATGCACAATCACTCGGTACATACCATGGAACAAGCACTCTCTATTCACGACTGCAGATGCAATAATGTGAGCACCAGTTTTAACACGAGATGCACAATCACACGGTACATACCATGGAACAAGCACTCTCTATTCACGACTGTAGATGCAATTATGTGAGCACCAGCTTTCACACGAGATGTACTCTCACTTGGTGCATAACATGGATCAAGTACTCTCTATTCACGACTGTAGATGCAATAATGTGAGCACCAGCTTTCACACGAGATGCACAATCAATTGGTGCATACCATGTATCAAGCACTCTCTATTCACGACTGTAGATGCAATAATGTGAGCACCAGTTTTAACACGAGATGCACGATCCCTCGGTACATACCGTGAATCAAGTACTCTCTATTCACGACTGTAGATGCAATTCTGTGAGCACCAGCTTTCACACGAGATGTACTCTCACCTGGTGCATACCATGGAACAAGTACTCTCTATTCACGACTGTAGATTCAATAATGTGAGCACCAGCTTTCACACGAGATGCACAATCACTTGGTATATACCATGGAACAAGCACTCTCTATTCACAACTGTAGATGCAATAATGTGAGCACCAGCTTTCACACGAGATGCACAATGACTTGGTGCATACCATGGAACAAGTACTCTCTATTCACGACTGCAGATGCAATAATGTGAGCACCAGTTTTAACACGAGATGCACAATCACTCGGTACATACCATGGATCAAGTACTCTCTATTCACGACTGTAGATGCAATTATGTGAGCACCAGCTCACACACGGGATGCACTCTCACCTGGTGCATACCATGGAACAAGTACTCTCTATTCCGGACTGTAGATTCAATAATGTGAGCACCAGCTTTCACACGAGATGCACAATCACATTGGTACATACCATGGAACAAGCACTCTCTATTCACGACTGTAGATGCAATAATGTGAGCACCAGCTTTCACACGAGATGCACAATCACTTGGTGTATACCATGTATCAAGCTCTCTCTATTCACGACTGTAGATGCAATAATGTGACCACCAGCTTTAACACGAGATGCACAATCCCTCGGTACATACCATGAATCAAGTACTCTCTATTCACGACTGTAGATGCAATTATGTGAGCACCAGCTTTCACACGAGATGCACAATCACTTGGTACATACCATGGAACAAGCACTCTCTTTTCACGACTATAGATGCAATCATGTGACCACCAGTTTTAACACGAGATGCACAATCACTCGGTACATACCATGGATCAAGTACTCTCTATTCACGACTGTAGATGCAATTATGTGAGCACCAGCTTTCACAAGAGATGTACTCTCACCTGGTGCATACCATGGAACAAGTACTCTCTATTCACGACTGTAGATACAATAATGTGAGCACCAGCTTTCACACGAGATGCACAATCACTTTGTACATACCATGGAACAAGCACTCTCTATTCACGACTGTAGATGCAATAATGTGAGCACCAGCTTTCACACGAGATGTACTTTCACTTGGTGCATACCATGGAATAAGTACTCTCTTTTCACGACTGTAGATGCAATTATGTGAGCACCAGCTTTCACACGAGATGCACAATCACTTGGTGCATACCATGGATCAAGTACTCTCTATTCACGACCGTAGATGCAATAATGTGAGCACCAGCTTTCACACGAGATGCACAATCACTTGGTGCATACCATGTATCAAGCACTCTCTATTCACGACTGTAGATGCAATAATGTGAGCACCAGTTTTAACATGAGATGCACAATCCCTCGGTACATACCATGAATCAAGTACTCTCTATTCTCGACTGTAGATGCAATTATGTGAGCACCAGCTTTCACACGAGATGCACAATCACTTGCTGCATACAATGGAACAAGTACTCTCTATTCACGACTGCAGATGCAATAATGTGAGCACCAGTTTTAACACGAGATGCACAATCACTCGGTACATACCATGGAACAAGTACTCTCTATTCACGACTGTAGATGCAATTATGTGAGCACCAGCTTTCACACGAGATGCACAATCACTTGGTGCATACCATGGATCAAGTACTCTCTATTCACGACTGTAGATGCAATAATGCGAGCACCAGCTTTCACACGAGATGCACAATCACTTGGTGCATACCATGTATCAAGCACTCTCTATTCACGACTGTAGATTCAATTATGTGAGCACCAGCTTTCACACGAGATGTACTCTCACCGGGTGCATACCGTGGAACAAGTACTATCTATTCACGACTGTAGATTCAATAATGTGAGCACCAGCTTTCCCACGAGATGCACAATCACTTGGTACATACCATGGAACAAGCACTCTCTATTCACGACTCTAGATGCAATAATGTGAGCACCAGCTTTCACACGAGATGTACTCTCACCTGGTACATACCATGGAACAAGTACTCTCTATTCACGACTGTAGATTCAATAATGTGAGCACCAGCTTTCACACGAGATGCACAATCACTTGGTGTATACCATGTATCAAGCACTCTCTATTCACGACTGTAGATGCAATAATGTGAGCACCAGTTTTAACACGAGATGCACAATCCCTCGGTACATACCATGAATCAAGTACACTCTATTCACGACTGTAGATGCAATTATGTGAGCACCAGCTTTCACACGAGATGCACAATCACTTGGTACATACCATGGAACAAGCACTCTCTTTTCACGACTATAGATGCAATAATGTGACCACCAGTTTTAACCCGAGATGCACAATCACTCGGTACATACCATGGATCAAGTACTCTCTATTCACGACTGTAGATGCAATTATGTGAGCACCAGCTTTCACACGAGATGTACTCTCACCTGGTGCATACCATGGAACAAGTACTCTCTATTCACGACTGTAGATTCAATAATGTGAGCACCAGCTTTCACACGAGATGCACAATCACTTGGTACATACCATGGAACAAGCACTCTCTATTCGCGACTGTAGATGCAATAATGTGAGCACCAGCTTTCACACGAGATGCACAATCACTTGGTGCATACCATGTATCAAGCACTCTACTCACGACTGTAGATGCAATAATGTGAGCACCAGTTTTAACATGAGATGCACAATCCCTCGGTACATACCATGGAGCAAGTACTCTCTATTCTCGACTGTAGATGCAATAATGTGAGCACCAGCTTTCACACGAGATGTACTCTCACCTGGTGCATACCATGAAACAAGTACTCTCTATTCACGACTGTAGATTCAATAATGTGAGCACCAGCTTTCACACGAGATGCACAATCACTTGGTGTATACCATGTATCAAGCTCTCTCTATTCACGACTGTAGATGCAATAATGTGAGCACCAGTTTTAACATGAGATGCACAATCCCTCGGTACATACCATGAATCAAGTACTCTCTATTCACGACTGTAGATGCAATTATGTGAGCACCAGCTTTCACACGAGATGCACAATCACTTGGTACATACCATGGAACAAGCACTCTCTTTTCACGACTATAGATGCAATCATGTGACCACCAGTTTTAACACGAGATGCACAATCACTCGGTACATACCATGGATCAAGTACTCTCTATTCACGACTGTAGATGCAATTATGTGAGCACCAGCTTTCACACGAGATGTACTCTCACCTGATGCATACCATGGAACAAGTACTCTCTATTCACGACTGTAGATACAATAATGTGAGCACCAGCTTTCACACGAGATGCACAATCACTTGGTACATACCATGGAACAAGCACTCTCTATTCACGACTGTAGATGCAATAATGTGAGCACCAGCTTTCACACGAGATGTACTTTCACTTGGTGCATACCATGGAATAAGTACTCTCTATTCACGACAGTAGATGCAATTATGTGAGCACCAGCTTTCACACGAGATGCACAATCACTTGGTGCATACCATGGATCAAGTACTCTCTATTCACGACCGTAGATGCAATAATGTGAGCACCAGCTTTCACACGAGATGCACAATCACTTGGTGCATACCATGTATCAAGCACTCTCTATTCACGACTGTAGATGCAATAATGTGAGCACCAGTTTTAACATGAGATGCACAATCCCTCGGTACATACCATGAATCAAGTACTCTCTATTCTCGACTGTAGATGCAATTATGTGAGCACCAGCTTTCACACGAGATGTACTCTCACCTGGTACATACCATGGAACAAGCACTCTCTATTCACGACTGTAGATGCAATAATGCGAGCACCAGCTTTCACACGAGATGCACAATCACTTGGTGCATACCATGTATCAAGCACTCTCTATTCACGACTGTAGATTCAATTATGTGAGCACCAGCTTTCACACGAGATGTACTCTCACCTGGTGCATACCGTGGAACAAGTACTATCTATTCACGACTGTAGATTCAATAATGTGAGCACCAGCTTTCCCACGAGATGCACAATCACTTGGTACATACCATGGAACAAGCACTCTCTATTCACGACTGTAGATGCAATAATGTGAGCACCAGCTTTCACACGAGATGTACTCTCACCTGGTACATACCCTGGAACAAGTACTCTCTATTCACGACTGTAGATTCAATAATGTGAGCACCAGCTTTCACACGAGATGCACAATCACTTGGTGTATACCATGTATCAAGCACTCTCTATTCACGACTGTAGATGCAATAATGTGAGCACCAGTTTTAACACGAGATGCACAATCCCTTGGTACATACCATGAATCAAGTACTCTCTATTCACGACTGTAGATGCAATTATGTGAGCACCAGCTTTCACACGAGATGCACAATCACTTGGTACATACCATGGAACAAGCACTCTCTTTTCACGACTATAGATGCAATAATGTGACCACCAGTTTTAACACGAGATGCACAATCACTCGGTACATACCATGGATCAAGTACTCTCTATTCACGACTGTAGATGCAATTATGTGAGCACCAGCTTTCACACGAGATGTACTCTCACCTGGTGCATATCATGGAACAAGTACTCTCTATTCACGACTGTAGCTTCAATAATGTGAGCACCAGCTTTCACACGAGATGCACAATCACTTGGTACATACCATGGAACAAGCACTCTCTATTCACGACTGTAGATGCAATAATGTGAGCACTAGCTTTCACACGAGATGTACTTTCACTTGGTGCATACCATGGAATAAGTACTCTCTATTCACGACTGTAGATGCAATTATGTGAGCACCAGCTTTCACACGAGATGCACAATCACTTGGTGCATACCATGGATCAAGTACTCTCTATTCACGACCGTAGATGCAATAATGTGAGCACCAGCTTTCACACGAGATGCACAATCACTTGGTGCATACCATGTATCAAGCACTCTCTATTCACGACTGTAGATGCAATAATGTGAGCACCAGTTTTAACATGAGATGCACAATCCCTCGGTACATACCATGAATCAAGTACTCTCTATTCTCGACTGTAGATGCAATCATGTGAGCACCAGCTTTCACACGAGACGTACTCTCACCTGGTACATACCATGGAACAAGCACTCTCTATTCACGACTGCAGATGCAATAATGTGAGCACCAGCTTTCACACGAGATGCACAATCACTTGGTGCATACAATGGAACAAGTACTCTCTATTCACGACTGCAGATGCAATAATGTGAGCACCAGTTTTAACACCAGATGCACAATCACTCGGTACATACCATGGAACAAGCACTCTCTATTCACGACTGTAGATGCAATTATGTGAGCACCAGCTTTCACACGAGAAGTACTCTCACCTGGTACATACCATCGAACAAGCACTCTCTATTCACGACTGCAGATGCAATAATGTGAGCACCAGCTTTCACACGAGATGCACAATCACTTGGTGCATACAATGGAACAAGTACTCTCTATTCACGACTGCAGATGCAATAATGTGAGCACCAGTTTTAACACGAGATGCACAATCACTCGGTACATACCATGGAACAAGCACTCTCTATTCACGACTGTAGATGCAATTATGTGAGCACCAGCTTTCACACGAGATGTACTCTCACTTGGTGCATACCATGGAACAAGTACTCTCTATTCACGACTGTAGATGCAATTATGTGAGCACCAGCTTTCACACGAGATGCACAATCACTTGGTGCATACCATGGATCAAGTACTCTCTATTCACGACTGTAGATGCAATAATGCGAGCACCAGCTTTCACACGAGATGCACAATCACTTGGTGCATACCATGTATCAAGCACTCTCTATTCACGACTGTAGATTCAATTATGTGAGCACCAGCTTTCACACGAGATGTATTCTCACCGGGTGCATACCGTGGAACAAGTACTATCTATTCACGACTGTAGATTCAATAATGTGAGCACCAGCTTTCCCACGAGATGCACAATCACTTGGTACATACCATGGAACAAGCACTCTCTATTCACGACTGTAGATGCAATAATGTGAGCACCAGCTTTCACACGAGATGTACTCTCACTTGGTACATACCATGGAACAAGTACTCTCTATTCACGACTGTAGATTCAATAATGTGAGCACCAGCTTTCACACGAGATGCACAATCACTTGGTGTATACCATGTATCAAGCACTCTCTGTTCACGACTGTAGATGCAATAATGTGAGCACCAGTTTTAACACGAGATGCACAATCCCTCGGTACATACCATGAATCAAGTACTCTCTATTCACGACTGTAGATGCAATTATGTGAGCACCAGCTTTCACACGAGATGCACAATCACTTGGTACATACCATGGAACAAGCACTCTCTTTCCACGACTATAGATGCAATAATGTGACCACCAGTTTTAACCCGAGATGCACAATCACTCGGTACATACCATGGATCAAGTACTCTCTATTCACGACTGTAGATGCAATTATGTGAGCACCAGCTTTCACACGAGATGTACTCTCACCTGGTGCATACCATGGAACAAGTACTCTCTATTCACGACTGTAGATTCAATAATGTGAGCAACAGCTTTCACACGAGATGCACAATCACTTGGTACATACCATGGAACAAGCACTCTCTATTCGCGACTGTAGATGCAATAATGTGAGCACCAGCTTTCACACGAGATGCACAATCACTTGGTGCATACCATGTATCAAGCACTCTACTCACGACTGTAGATGCAATAATGTGAGCACCAGTTTTAACATGAGATGCACAATCCCTCGGTACATACCATGGAGCAAGTACTCTCTATTCTCGACTGTAGATGCAATTATGTGAGCACCAGCTTTCACACGAGATGTACTCTCACCTGGTGCATACCATGGAACAAGTACTCTCTATTCACGACTGTAGATTCAATAATGTGAGCACCAGCTTTCACACGAGATGCACAATCACTTGGTGTATACCCTGTATCAAGCTCTCTCTATTCACGACTGTAGATGCAATAATGTGAGCACCAGTTTTAACATGAGATGCACAATCCCTCGGTACATACCATGAATCAAGTACTCTCTATTCACGACTGTAGATGCAATTATGTGAGCACCAGCTCTCACACGAGATGCACAATCACTTGGTACATACCATGGAACAAGCACTCTCTTTTCACGACTATAGATGCAATCATGTGACCACCAGTTTTAACACGAGATGCACAATCACTCGGTACATACCATGGATCAAGTACTCTCCATTCACGACTGTAGATGCAATTATGTGAGCACCAGCTTTCACACGAGATGTACTCTCACCTGATGCATACCATGGAACAAGTACTCTCTATTCACGACTGTAGATACAATAATGTGAGCACCAGCTTTCACACGAGATGTACTTTCACTTGGTGCATACCATGGAATAAGTACTCTCTATTCACGACAGTAGATGCAATTATGTGAGCACCAGCTTTCACACGAGATGCACAATCACTTGGTGCATACCATGGATCAAGTACTCTCTATTCACGACCGTAGATGCAATAATGTGAGCACCAGCTTTCACACGAGATGCACAATCACTTAGTGCATACCATGTATCAAGCACTCTCTATTCACGACTGTAGATGCAATAATGTGAGCACCAGTTTTAACATGAGATGCACAATCCCTCGGTACATACCATGAATCAAGTACTCTCTATTCTCGACTGTAGATGCAATTATGTGAGCACCAGCTTTCACACGAGATGTACTCTCACCTGGTACATACCATGGAACAAGCACTCTCTATTCACGACTGTAGATGCAATAATGCGAGCACCAGCTTTCACACGAGATGCACAATCACTTGGTGCATACCATGTATCAAGCACTCTCTATTCACGACTGTAGATTCAATTATGTGAGCACCAGCTTTCACACGAGATGTACTCTCACCTGGTGCATACCGTGGAACAAGTACTATCTATTCACGACTGTAGATTCAATAATGTGAGCACCAGCTTTCCCACGAGATGCACAATCACTTGGTACATACCATGGAACAAGCACTCTCTATTCACGACTGTAGATGCAATAATGTGAGCACCAGCTTTTACACGAGATGTACTCTCACCTGGTACATACCCTGGAACAAGTACTCTCTATTCACGACTGTAGATTCAATAATGTGAGCACCAGCTTTCACACGAGATGCACAATCACTTGGTGTATACCATGTATCAAGCACTCTCTATTCACGACTGTAGATGCAATAATGTGAGCACCAGTTTTAACACGAGATGCACAATCCCTCGGTACATACCATGAATCAAGTACTCTCTATTCACGACTGTAGATGCAATTATGTGAGCACCAGCTTTCACACGAGATGCACAATCACTTGGTACATACCATGGAACAAGCACTCTCTTTTCACGACTATAGATGCAATAATGTGACCACCAGTTTTAACACGAGATGCACAATCACTCGGTACATACCATGGATCAAGTACTCTCTATTCACGACTGTAGATGCAATTATGTGAGCACCAGCTTTCACACGAGATGTACTCTGACCCGGTGCATATCATGGAACAAGTACTCTCTATTCACGACTGTAGCTTCAATAATGTGAGCACCAGCTTTCACACGAGATGCAAAATCACTTGGTACATACCATGGAACAAGCACTCTCTATTCACGACTGTAGATGCAATAATGTGAGCACCAGCTTTCACACGAGATGTACTTTCACTTGGTGCATACCATGGAATAAGTACTCTCTATTCACGACTGTAGATGCAATTATGTGAGCACCAGCTTTCACACGAGATGCACAATCACTTGGTGCATACCATGGATCAAGTACTCTCTATTCCCGACCGTAGATGCAATAATGTGAGCACCAGCTTTCACACGAGATGCACAATCACTTGGTGCATACCATGTATCAAGCACTCTCTATTCACGACTGTAGATGCAATAATGTGAGCACCAGTTTTAACATGAGATGCACAATCCCTCGGTACATACCATGAATCAAGTACTCTCTATTCTCGACTGTAGATGCAATTATGTGAGCACCAGCTTTCACACGAGACGTACTCTCACCTGGTACATACCATGGAACAAGCACTCTCTATTCACGACTGCAGATGCAATAATGTGAGCACCAGCTTTCACACGAGATGCACAATCACTTGGTGCATACAATGGAACAAGTACTCTCTATTCACGACTGCAGATGCAATAATGTGAGCACCAGTTTTAACACGAGATGCACAATCACTCGGTACATACCGTGGAACAAGCACTCTCTATTCACGACTGTAGATGTAATTATGTGAGCACCAGCTTTCACACGAGATGTACTCTCACTTGGTGCATACCATGGAACAAGTACTCTCTATTCACGACTGTAGATGCAATTATGTGAGCACCAGCTTTCACACGAGATGCACAATCACTTGGTGCATACCATGGATCAAGTACTCTCTATTCACGACTGTAGATGCAATAATGCGAGCACCAGCTTTCACACGAGATGCACAATCACTTGGTGCATACCATGTATCAAGCACTCTCTATTCACGACTGTAGATTCAATTATGTGAGCACCAGCTTTCACACGAGATGTACTCTCACCTGGTGCATACCGTGGAACAAGTACTCTCTATTCACGACTGTAGATTCAATAATGTGAGCACCAGCTTTCCCACGAGATGCACAATCACTTGGTACATACCATGGAACAAGCACTCTCTATTCACGACTGTAGATGCAATAATGTGAGCACCAGCTTTCACACGAGATGCACAATCACTTGGTGCATACCATGTATCAAGCACTCTCTATTCACGACTGTAGATTCAATTATGTGAGCACCAGCTTTCACACGAGATGTACTCTCACCTGGTGCATACCGTGGAACAAGTACTCTCTATTCACGACTGTAGATTCAATAATGTGAGCACCAGCTTTCCCACGAGATGCACAATCACTTGGTACATACCATGGAACAAGCACTCTCTATTCACGACTGCAGATGCAATAATGTGAGCACCAGTTTTAGCATGAGATGCACAATCACTCGGTACATACCATGGATCAAGTACTCTCTATGCACGACTGTAGATGCAATTATGTGAGCACCAGCTCTCACACGGGATGTACTCTCACCTGGTGCATACCATGGAACAAGTACTCTCTATTCACGACTGTAGATTCAATAATGCGAGCACCAGCTCTCACACGGGATGTACTCTCACCTGGTGCATACCATGGAACAAGTACTCTCTATCCACGACTGTAGATTCAATAATGTGAGCACCAGCTTTCACACGAGATGCACAATCACCTGGTGAATACCATGGAACAAGTACTCTCTATTCACGACTGTACATGCAATAATGTGAGCACCAGCTTTCACACGAGATGCACAATCAATTGGTGCATACCATGTATCAAGCACTCTCTATTCACGACTGTAGATGCAATAATGTGAGCACCAGTTTTAACATGAGATGCACAATCCCTCGGTACATACCATGAATCAAGTACTCTCTATTCACGACTGTAGATGCAATTCTGTGAGCACCAGCTTTCACACGAGATGTACTCTCACCTGGTTCATACCATGGAACAAGTACTCTCTATTCACGACTGTAGATTCATTAATGTGAGCACCAGCTTTCACACGATATGCACAATCACTTGGTACATACCATGGAACAAGCACTCTCTATTCACGACCGTAGATGCAATAATGTGAGCACCAGCTTTCACACGAGATGCACAATCACTTGGTGCATACCATGTATCAAGCACTCTCTATTCACGACTGTAGATGCAATAATGTGAGCACCAGTTTTAACATGAGATGCACAATCCCTCGGTACACACCATGAATCAAGTACTGTCTATTCTCGACTGTAGATGCAATTATGTGAGCACCAGCTTTCACACGAGATGTACTCTCACCTGGTGTATACCATGGAACAAGCACTCTCTATTCACGACTGCAGATGCAATAATGTGAGCACCAGCTTTCACACGAGATGCACAATCACTTGGTGCATACCATGGAACAAGTACTCTCTATTCACGACTGCAGATGCAATAATGTGAGCACCAGTTTGAACATGAGATGCACAATCCCTCGGTACATACCATGAATCAAGTACCCTCTATTCACGACTGTAGATGCAATTATATGAGCACCAGCTTTCACACGAGATGTACTCTCACCTGGTGCATACCATGGAACAAGTACTCTCTATTCACGACTGTAGATTCATAATGTGAGCACCAGCTTTCACACGAGATGCACAATCACTTGGTACATACCATGGAACAAGTACTCTCTATTCTCGACTGTAGATTCAATAATGTGAGCACCAGCTTTCACACGAGAAGCACAATCACTTGGTACATACCATGGAACAAGCACTCTCTATTCACGACTGTAGATGCAATAATGTGAGCACCAGCTTTCACACGAGATGCACAATCACTTGGTGCATACCATGGAACAAGTACTCTCTATTCACGACTGCAGATGCAATAATGTGAGCACCAGCTTTCACACGAGATGCACAATCACTTGGTACATACCATGGAACAAGCACTCTCTATTCACGACTGTAGATGCAATTATGTGAGCACCAGCTTTCACACGAGATGTGCTCTCACTTGGTGCATACCATGGAACAAGTACTCTCTATTCACGACTGTAGATGCAATTATGTGAGCACCAGCTTTCACACGAGATCACAATCACTTGAAGCATACCATGTATCAAGCACTCTCTATTCACGACTGTAGATGCAATAATGTGAGCACCAGTTTGGACATGAGATGCACAATCCCTCGGTACATACCATGAATGAAGTACTCTCTATTCACGACTGTAGATGCAATTATGTGAGCACCAGCTTTCACACGAGATGTACTCTCACCTGGTGCATACCATGGAACAAGTACTCTCTATTCACGACTGTAGATTCAATAATGTGAGCACCAGCTTTCACACGAGATGCACAATCACTTGGTGTATACCATGTATCAAGCACTCTCTATTCACGACTGTAGATGCAATAATGTGAGCACCAGTTTTAACACGAGATGCACAATCCCTCGGTACATACCATGAATCAAGTACTCTCTATTCACGACTGTAGATGCAATTATGTGAGCACAAGCTTTCACACGAGATGTACTCTCACCTGGTGCATACCATGGAACAAGTACTCTCTATTCACGACTGTAGATGCAATAATGTGAGCACCAGCTTTCACACGAGATGCACAATCACTTGGTCCATACCATGGAACAAGCACTCTCTATTACCGACTGTGGATGCAATAATGTGAGCACCAGCTTTCACACGAGATGCACAATCACTTGGTACATACCATGGAACAAGCACTGTCTATTCACGATTGTAGATGCAATTATGTGAGCACCAGCTTTCACACGAGATGTACTCTCACTTAGTGCATACCATGGAACAAGTACTCTCTATTCACGACTGTAGATGCAATTATGTGAGCACCAGCTTTCACACATTATATGCACAATCACTTGGTGCATACCATGGATCAAGTACTCTCTATTCACGACTGCAGATGCAATAATGTGAGCACCAGTTTTAACACGAGATGCACAATCACTCGGTACATACCATGGATCAACCACTCTCTATTCACGACTGTAGATGCAATTATGTGTGCACCAGCTCTCACACGGGATGTACTCTCACCTGATGCATACCATGGAACAAGTACTCACTATTCACGACTGTAGATTCAATAATGTGAGCACCAGCTTTCACACTAGATGCACAATCACTTGGTGCATACCATGGATCAAGTACTCTCTATTCACGACTGTAGTGGCAATAATGTGAGCACCAGCTTTCACACGAGATGCACAATCACTTGGTGCATACCATGGATCAACCACTCTCTATTCACGACTGTAGATGCAATAATGTGAGCACCAGTTTTAACATGAGATGCACAATCCCTCGGTACATACCATGAATCAAGTACTCTCTATTCACAATTGTAGATGCAATTATGTGAGCACCAGCTTTCACACGAGATGTACTCTCACCTGGTGCATACCGTGGAACAAGTACTCTCTATTCACGACTGTAGATTCAATAATGTGAGCACCAGCTTTCCCACGAGATGCACAATCACTTGGTACATACCATGGAACGAGCACTCTCTATTCACGACTGTAGATGCAATAATGTGAGCACCAGCTTTCACACGAGATGCACAATCACTTGGTGCATACCATGGAACAAGTACTCTCTATTCACGACTGCAGATGCAATAATGTGAGCACCAGTTTTAACATGAGATGCACAATCACTCGGTACATACCATGGAACAAGCACTCTCTATTCACGACTGCAGATGCAATAATGTGAGCACCAGTTTTAACACGAGATGCACAATCACACGGTACATACCATGGAACAAGCACTCTCTATTCACGACTGTAGATGCAATTATGTGAGCACCAGCTTTCACACGAGATGTACTCTCACTTGGTGCATAACATGGATCAAGTACTCTCTATTCACGACTGTAGATGCAATTATGTGAGCACCAGCTTTCACACGAGATGCACAATCAATTGGTGCATACCATGTATCAAGCACTCTCTATTCACGACTGTAGATGCAATAATGTGAGCACCAGTTTTAACATGAGATGCACAATCCCTCGGTACATACCATGAATCAAGTACTCTCTATTCACGACTGTAGATGCAATTCTGTGAGCACCAGCTTTCACACGAGATGTACTCTCACCTGGTGCATACCATGGAGCAAGTACACTCTATTCACGACTGTAGATTCAATAATGTGAGCACCAGCTTTCACACGAGATGCACAATCACTTGGTATATACCATGGAACAAGCACTCTCTATTCACAACTGTAGATGCAATAATGTGAGCACCAGCTTTCACACGAGATGCACAATGACTTGGTGCATACCATGGAACAAGTACTCTCTATTCACGACTGCAGATGCAATAATGTGAGCACCAGTTTTAACACGAGATGCACAATCACTCGGTACATACCATGGATCAAGTACTCTATTCACGACTCTAGATGCAATTATGTGAGCACCAGCTCTCACACGGGATGCACTCTCACCTGGTGCATACCATGGAACAAGTACTCTCTATTCACGACTGTAGATTCAATAATGTGAGCACCAGCTTTCACACGAGATGCACAATCACTTGGTACATACCATGGAACAAGCACTCTCTATTCACGACTGTAGATGCAATAATGTGAGCACCAGCTTCCACACGAGATGCACAATCACTTGGTGCATACCATGGAACAAGTACTCTCTATTCACGACTGCAGATGCAATAATGTGGGCACCAGTTTTAACACGAGATGCACAATCACTCGGTACATACCATGGAACAAGCACACTCTATTCACGACTGTAGATGCAATTATGTGAGCACCAGCTTTCACATGAGATGTACTCTCACTTGGTGCATACCATGGAATAAGTACCCTCTATTCACGACTGTAGATGCAATTATGTGAGCACCAGCTTTCACACGAGATGCACAATCACTTGGTGCATACCATGGAACAAGTACTCTCTATTCACGACTGTAGATTCAATAATGTGGGCACCAGCTTTCACTCGAGATGCGAAATCACTTGGTACATACCATGGAACAAGCACTCTCTTTTCACGACTATAGATGCAATAATGTGAGCACCAGCTTTCACACGAGATGCACAATCACTTGGTACATACCATGGAACAAGCACTCTCTATTCGCGACTGTAGATGCAATAATGTGAGCACCAGCTTTCACACGAGATGCACAATCACTTGGTGCATACCATGTATCAAGCACTCTCTATTCACGACTGTAGATGAAATAATGTGAGCACCAGTTTTAACATGAGATGCACAATCCCTCGGTACATACCATGAATCAAGTACTCTCTATTCTCGACTGTAGATGCAATTAAGTGAGCACCAGCTTTCACACGAGATGTACTCTCACCTGGTGCATACCATGGAACAAGTACTCTCTATTCACGACTGTACATTCAATAATGTGAGCACCAGCTTTCACACGAGATGCACAATCACTTGGTCCATACCATGGAACAAGCACTCTCTATTACCGACTGTGGATGCAATAATGTGAGCACCAGCTTTCACACGAGATGCACAATCACTTGGTGCATACCATGGATCAAGTACTCTCTATTCACGACTGCAGATGCAATAATGTGAGCACCAGTTTTAACACGAGATGCACAATCACTCGGTACATACCATGGATCAAGTACTCTATTCACGACTGTAGATGCAATAATGTGAGCACCAGCTTTCACACGAGATGCACAATCACTTGGTGCATACCATGGAACAAGTACTCTCTATTCACGACTGCAGATGCAATTATGTGAGCACCAGCTTTCACACGAGATGTACTCTCACTTAGTGCATACCATGGAACAAGTACTCTCTATTCACGACTGTAGATGCAATTGTGTGAGCACCAGCTTTCACACATTATATGCACAATCACTTGGTGCATACCATGGATCAAGTACTCTCTATTCACGACTGCAGATGCAATAATGTGAGCACCAGTTTTAACACGAGATGCACAATCACTCGGTACATACCATGGATCAAGTACTCTATTCACGACTGTAGATGCAATTATGTGTGCACCAGCTCTCACACGGGATGTACTCTCACCTGGTGCATACCATGGAACAAGTACTCACTATTCACGACTGTAGATTCAATAATGTGAGCACCAGCTTTCACACTAGATGCACAATCACTTGGTGCATACCATGGATCAAGTACTCTCTATTCACGACTGTAGTGGCAATAATGTGAGCACCAGCTTTCACACGAGATGCACAATCACTTGGTGCATACCATGGATCAACCACTCTCTATTCACGACTGTAGATGCAATAATGTGAGCACCAGTTTTAACATGAGATGCACAATCCCTCGGTACATACCATGAATCAAGTACTCTCTATTCACAATTGTAGATGCAATTATGTGAGCACCAGCTTTCACACGAGATGTACTCTCACCTGGTGCATACCGTGGAACAAGTACTCTCTATTCACGACTGTAGATTCAATAATGTGAGCACCAGCTTTCCCACGAGATGCACAATCACTTGGTACATACCATGGAACGAGCACTCTCTATTCACGACTGTAGATGCAATAATGTGAGCACCAGCTTTCACACGAGATGCACAATCACTTGGTGCATACCATGGAACAAGTACTCTCTATTCACGACTGCAGATGCAATAATGTGAGCACCAGTTTTAACATGAGATGCACAATCACTCGGTACATACCATGGAACAAGCACTCTCTATTCACGACTGCAGATGCAATAATGTGAGCACCAGTTTTAACACGAGATGCACAATCACACGGTACATACCATGGAACAAGCACTCTCTATTCACGACTGTAGATGCAATTATGTGAGCACCAGCTTTCACACGAGATGTACTCTCACTTGGTGCATAACATGGATCAAGTACTCTCTATTCACGACTGTAGATGCAATTATGTGAGCACCAGCTTTCACACGAGATGCACAATCAATTGGTGCATACCATGTATCAAGCACTCTCTATTCACGACTGTAGATGCAATAATGTGAGCACCAGTTTTAACATGAGATGCACAATCCCTCGGTACATACCATGAATCAAGTACTCTCTATTCACGACTGTAGATGCAATTCTGTGAGCACCAGCTTTCACACGAGATGTACTCTCACCTGGTGCATACCATGGAGCAAGTACACTCTATTCACGACTGTAGATTCAATAATGTGAGCACCAGCTTTCACACGAGATGCACAATCACTTGGTATATACCATGGAACAAGCACTCTCTATTCACAACTGTA
Source organism: Tenodera sinensis (assembly GCA_030765045.1). Lineage (NCBI taxonomy): Eukaryota > Metazoa > Arthropoda > Insecta > Mantodea > Mantidae > Tenodera > Tenodera sinensis. Next base: position 23,056,856 of record CM060964.1, read on the forward strand.
GATGCAATAATGTGAGCACCAGCTTTCACACGAGATGCACAATGACTTGGTGCATACCATGGAACAAGTACTCTCTATTCACGACTGCAGATGCAATAATGTGAGCACCAGTTTTAACACGAGATGCACAATCACTCGGTACATACCATGGATCAAGTACTCTATTCACGACTCTAGGTGCAATTATGTGAGCACCAGCTCTCACACGGGATGCACTCTCACCTGGTGCATACCATGGAACAAGTACTCTCTATTCACGACTGTAGATTCAATAATGTGAGCACCAGCTTTCACACGAGATGCACAATCACTTGGTACATACCATGGAACAAGCACTCTCTATTCACGACTGTAGATGCAATAATGTGAGCACCAGCTTCCACACGAGATGCACAATCACTTGGTGCATACCCTGGAACAAGTACTCTCTATTCACGACTGCAGATGCAATAATGTGGGCACCAGTTTTAACACGAGATGCACAATCACTCGGTACATACCATGGAACAAGCACACTCTATTCACGACTGTAGATGCAATTATGTGAGCACCAGCTTTCACATGAGATGTACTCTCACTTGGTGCATACCATGGAATAAGTACCCTCTATTCACGACTGTAGATGCAATTATGTGAGCACCAGCTTTCACACGAGATGCACAATCACTTGGTGCATACCATGGAACAAGTACTCTCTATTCACGACTGTAGATTCAATAATGTGGGCACCAGCTTTCACTCGAGATGCGAAATCACTTGGTACATACCATGGAACAAGCACTCTCTTTTCACGACTATAGATGCAATAATGTGAGCACCAGCTTTCACACGAGATGCACAATCACTTGGTACATACCATGGAACAAGCACTCTCTATTCGCGACTGTAGATGCAATAATGTGAGCACCAGCTTTCACACGAGATGCACAATCACTTGGTGCATACCATGTATCAAGCACTCTCTATTCACGACTGTAGATGAAATAATGTGAGCACCAGTTTTAACATGAGATGCACAATCCCTCGGTACATACCATGAATCAAGTACTCTCTATTCTCGACTGTAGATGCAATTAAGTGAGCACCAGCTTTCACACGAGATGTACTCTCACCTGGTGCATACCATGGAACAAGTACTCTCTATTCACGACTGTACATTCAATAATGTGAGCACCAGCTTTCACACGAGATGCACAATCACTTGGTCCATACCATGGAACAAGCACTCTCTATTACCGACTGTGGATGCAATAATGTGAGCACCAGCTTTCACACGAGATGCACAATCACTTGGTACATACCATGGAACAAGCACTCTCTATTCACGATTGTAGATGCAATTATGTGAGCACCAGCTTTCACACGAGATGTACTCTCACTTAGTGCATACCATGCAACAAGTACTCTCTATTCACGACTGTAGATGCAATTATGTGAGCACCAGCTTTCACACATTATATGCACAATCACTTGGTGCATACCATGGATCAAGTACTCTCTATTCACGACTGCAGATGCAATAATGTGAGCACCAGTTTTAACACGAGATGCACAATCACTCGGTACATACCATGGATCAAGTACTCTATTCACGACTGTAGATGCAATTATGTGTGCACCAGCTCTCACACGGGATGTACTCTCACCTGGTGCATACCATGGAACAAGTACTCACTATTCACGACTGTAGATTCAATAATGTGAGCACCAGCTTTCACACTAGATGCACAATCACTTGGTGCATACCATGGATCAAGTACTCTCTATTCACGACTGTAGTGGCAATAATGTGAGCACCAGCTTTCACACGAGATGCACAATCACTTGGTGCATACCATGGATCAAGCACTCTCTATTCACGACTGTAGATGCAATAATGTGAGCACCAGTTTTAACATGAGATGCACAATCCCTCGGTACATACCATGAATCAAGTACTCTCTATTCACGATTGTAGATGCAATTATGTGAGCACCAGCTTTCACACGAGATGTACTCTCACCTGGTGCATACCGTGGAACAAGTACTCTCTATTCACGACTGTAGATTCAATAATGTGAGCACCAGCTTTCCCACGAGATGCACAATCACTTGGTACATACCATGGAACGAGCACTCTCTATTCACGACTGTAGATGCAATAATGTGAGCACCAGCTTTCACACGAGATGCACAATCACTTGGTGCATACCATGGAACAAGTACTCTCTATTCACGACTGCAGATGCAATAATGTGAGCACCAGTTTTAACATGAGATGCACAATCACTCGGTACATACCATGGAACAAGCACTCTCTATTCACGACTGCAGATGCAATAATGTGAGCACCAGTTTTAACACGAGATGCACAATCACACGGTACATACCATGGAACAAGCACTCTCTATTCACGACTGTAGATGCAATTATGTGAGCACCAGCTTTCACACGAGATGTACTCTCACATGTTGCATAACATGGATCAAGTACTCTCTATTCACGACTGTAGATGCAATAATGTGAGCACCAGCTTTCACACGAGATGCACAATCAATTGGTGCATACCATGTATCAAGCACTCTCTATTCACGACTGTAGATGCAATAATGTGAGCACCAGTTTTAACATGAGATGCACAATCCCTCGGTACATACCATGAATCAAGTACTCTCTATTCACGACTGTAGATGCAATTCTGTGAGCACCAGCTTTCACACGAGATGTCCTCTCACCTGGTGCATACCATGGAGCAAGTACTCTCTATTCACGACTGTAGATTCAATAATGTGAGCACCAGCTTTCACACGAGATGCACAATCACTTGGTATATACCATGGAACAAGCACTCTCTATTCACAACTGTAGATGCAATAATGTGAGCACCAGCTTTCACACGAGATGCACAATGACTTGGTGCATACCATGGAACAAGTACTCTCTATTCACGACTGCAGATGCAATAATGTGAGCACCAGTTTTAACACGAGATGCACAATCACTCGGTACATACCATGGATCAAGTACTCTATTCACGACTGTAGATGCAATTATGTGAGCACCAGCTCTCACACGGGATGCACTCTCACCTGGTGCATACCATGGAACAAGTACTCTCTATTCACGACTGTAGATTCAATAATGTGAGCACCACCTTTCACACGAGATGCACAATCACTTGGTACATACCTTGGAACAAGCACTCTCTATTCACGACTGTAGATGCAATAATGTGAGCACCAGCTTCCACACGAGATGCACAATCACTTGGTGCATACCATGGAACAAGTACTCTCTATTCACGACTGCAGATGCAATAATGTGGGCACCAGTTTTAACACGAGATGCACAATCACTCGGTACATACCATGGAACAAGCACACTTTATTCACGACTGTAGATGCAATTATGTGAGCACCAGCTTTCACATGAGATGTACTCTCACTTGGTGCATACCATGGAATAAGTACCCTCTATTCACGACTGTAGATGCAATTATGTGAGCACCAGCTTTCACACGAGATGCACAATCACTTGGTGCATACCATGGAACAAGTACTCTCTATTCACGACTGTAGATTCAATAATGTGGGCACCAGCTTTCACTCGAGATGCGAAATCACTTGGTACATACCATGGAACAAGCACTCTCTTTTCACGACTATAGATGCAATAATGTGAGCACCAGCTTTCACACGAGATGCACAATCACTTGGTACATACCATGGAACAAGCACTCTCTATTCGCGACTGTAGATGCAATAATGTGAGAACCAGCTTTCACACGAGATGCACAATCACTTGGTGCATACCATGTATCAAGCACTCTCTATTCACGACTGTAGATGAAATAATGTGAGCACCAGTTTTAACATGAGATGCACAATCCCTCGGTACATACCATGAATCAAGTACTCTCTATTCTCGACTGTAGATGCAATTATGTGAGCACCAGCTTTCACACGAGATGTACTCTCACCTGGTGCATACCATGGAACAAGTACTCTCTATTCACGACTGTAGATTCAATAATGTGAGCACCAGCTTTCACACGAGATGCACAATCACTTGGTGTATACCATGTATCAAGCTCTCTCTATTCACGACTGTAGATGCAATAATGTGAGCACCAGTTTTAACACGAGATGCACAATCCCTCGGTACATACCATGAATCAAGTACTCTCTATTCACGACTGTAGATGCAATTATGTGAGCACCAGCTTTCACACGAGATGCACAATCACTTGGTACATACCATGGAACAAGCACTCTCTTTTCACGACTATAGATGCAATAATGTGACCACCAGTTTTAACACGAGATGCACAATCACTCGGTACATACCATGGATCAAGTACTCTCTATTCACGACTGTAGATGCAATTATGTGAGCACCAGCTTTCACACGAGATGTACTCTCACCTGGTGCATACCATGGAACAAGTACTCTCTATTCACGACTGTAGATTCAATAATTTGAGCACCAGCTTTCACACGAGATGCACAATCACTTGGTACATACCATGGAACAAGCACTCTCTATTCACGACTGTAGATGCAATAATGTGAGCACCAGCTTTCACACGAGATGTACTTTCACTTGGTGCATACCATGGAATAAGTACTCTCTATTCACGACTGTAGATGCAATTATGTGAGCACCAGCTTTCACACGAGATGCGCAATCACTTTGTGCATACCATGGATCAAGTACTCTCTATTCACGACCGTAGATGCAATAATGTGAGCACCAGCTTTCACACGAGATGCACAATCACTTGGTGCATACCATGTATCAAGCACTCTCTATTCACGACTGTAGATGCAATAATGTGAGCACCAGTTTTAACATGAGATGCACAATCCCTCGGTACATACCATGAATCAAGTACTCTCTATTCTCGACTGTAGATGCAATTATGTGAGCACCAGCTTTCACACGAGATGTACCCTCACCTGGTACATACCATGGAACAAGCACTCTCTATTCACGACTGCAGATGCAATAATGTGAGCACCAGCTTTCACACGAGATGCAGAATCACTTGGTGCATACAATGGAACAAGTACTCTCTATTCACGACTGCAGATGCAATAATGTGAGCACCAGTTTTAACACGAGATGCACAATCACTCGGTACATACCATGGAACAAGCACTCTCTATTCACGACTGTAGATGCAATTATGTGAGCACCAGCTTTCACACGAGATGTACTCTCACTTGGTGCATACCATGGAACAAGTACTCTCTATTCACGACTGTAGATGCAATTATGTGAGCACCAGCATTCACACGAGATGCACAATCACTTGGTAAATACCATGGATCAAGTACTCTCTATTCACGGCTGTAGATGCAATAATGCGAGCACCAGCTTTCACACGAGATGCACAATCACTTGGTGCATACCATGTATCAAGCACTCTCTATTCACGACTGTAGATTCAATTATGTGAGCACCAGCTTTCACACGAGATGTACTCTCACCTGGTGCATACCGTGGAACAAGTACTATCTATTCACGACTGTAGATTCAATAATGTGAGCACCAGCTTTCCCACGAGATGCACAATCACTTGGTACATACCATGGAACAAGCACTCTCTATTCACGACTGTAGATGCAATAATGTGAGCACCAGCTTTCACACGAGATGTACTCTCACCTCGTACATACCATGGAACAAGTACTCTCTATTCACGACTGTACATTCAATAATGTGAGCACCAGCTTTCACACGAGATGCACAATCACTTGGTGTATACCATGTATCAAGCACTCTCTATTCACGACTGTAGATGCAATAATGTGAGCACCAGTTTTAACACGAGATGCACAATCCCTCGGTACATACCATGAATCAAGTACTCTCTATTCACGACTGTAGATGCAATTATGTGAGCACCAGCTTTCACACGAGATGTACTCTCACCTGGTGCATACCATTGAACAAGTACTCTCTATTCACGACTGTAGATTCAATAATGTGAGCACCAGCTTTCACACGAGATGCACAATCACTTGGTACATACCATGGAACAAGCGCTCTCCATTCACGACTGTAGATGCAATAATGTGAGCACCAGCTTTCACACGAGATGTACTTTCACTAGGTGCATACCATGGAATAAGTGCTCTCTATTCACGACTGTAGATGCAATTATGTGAGCACCAGCTTTCACACGAGATGCACAATCACTTGGTGCATACCATGGATCAAGTACTCTCTATTCACGACCGTAGATGCAATAATGTGAGCACCAGCTTTCACACGAGATGCACAATCACTTGGTGCATACCATGTATCAAGCACTCTCTATTCACGACTGTAGATGCAATAATGTGAGCACCAGTTTTAACATGAGATGCACAATCCCTCGGTACATACCATGAATCAAGTACTCTCTATTCTCGACTGTAGATGCAATTATGTGAGCACCAGCTTTCACACGAGATGTACTCTCACCTGGTACATACCATGGAACAAGCACTCTCTATTCACGGCTGCAGATGCAATAATGTGAGCACCAGCTTTCACACGAGATGCACAATCACTTGGTGCATACAATGGAACAAGTACTCTCTATTCACGACTGCAGATGCAATAATGTGAGCACCAGTTTTAACACGAGATGCACAATCACTCGGTACATACCATGGAACAAGCACTCTCTATTCACGACTGTAGATGCAATTATGTGAGGACCAGCTTTCACACGAGATGTACTCTCACTTGGTGCATACCATGGAACAAGTACTCTGTATTCACGACTGTAGATGCAATTATGTGAGCACCAGCTTTCACACGAGATGCACAATCACTTGGTGCATACCATGGATCAAGTACTCTCTATTCACGACTGTAGATGCAATAATGCGAGCACCAGCTTTCACACGAGATGTACTCTCACCTGGTGCATACCGTGGAACAAGTACTCTCTATTCACGACTGTAGATTCAATAATGTGAGCACCAGCTTTCCCACGAGATGCACAATCACTTGGTACATACCATGGAACAAGCACTCTCTATTCACGACTGTAGATGCAATAATGTGAGCACCAGCTTTCACACGAGATGCACAATCACTTGGTGCATACCATGGAACAAGTACTCTCTATTCACGACTGCAGATGCAATAATGTGAGCACCAGCTTTCCCACGGGGTGCACAATCACTTGGTACATACCATGGAACAAGCACTCTCTATTCACGACTGTAGATGCAATAATGTGAGCACCAGCTTTCACACGAGATGCACAATCACTTGGTGCATACCATGGAACAAGTACTCTCTATTCACGACTGCAGATGCAATAATGTGAGCACCAGTTTTAACATGAGATGCACAATCACTCGGTACATACCATGGATCAAGTACTCTCTATGCACGACTGTAGATGCAATTATGTGAGCACCAGCTCTCACACGGGATGTACTCTCACCCGGTGCATACCATGGAACAAGTACTCTCTATTCACGACTGTAGATTCAATAATGTGAGCACCAGCTCTCACACGGGATGTACTCTCACCTGGTGCATACCATGGAACAAGTACTCTCTATTCACGACTGTAGATTCAATAATGTGAGCACCAGCTTTCACACGAGATGCACAATCACTTGGTGCATACCATGGATCAAGTACTCTATTCACGACTGTAGATGCAATAATGTGAGCACCAGCTTTCACACGAGATGCACAATCAATTGGTGCATACCATGTATCAAGCACTCTCTATTCACGACTGTAGATGCAATAATTAGAGCACCAGTTTTAACATGAGATGCACAATCCCTCGGTACATACCATGAATCAAGTACTCTCTATTCACGACTGTAGATGCAATTCTGTGAGCACCAGCTTTCACACGAGATGTACTCTCACCTGGTGCATACCATGGAACAAGTACTCTCTATTCACGACTGTAGATTCAATAATGTGAGCACCAGCTTTCACACGAGATGTACTCTCACTTGGTGCATACCATGGAACAAGTACTGTGTATTCACGACTGTAGATGCAATTATGTGAGCACCAGCTTTCACACGAGATGCACAATCACTTGGTGCATACCATGGATCATGTACTCTCTATTCACGACTGTAGATGCAATAATGCGAGCACCAGCTTTCACACGAGATGTACTCTCACCTGGTGCATACCGTGGAACAAGTACTCTCTATTCACGACTGTAGATTCAATAATGTGAGCACCAGCTTTCCCACGAGATGCACAATCACTGGGTACATACCATGGAACAAGCACTGTAGATGCAATAATGTGAGCACCAGCTTTCACACGAGATGCACAATCACTTGGTGCATACCATGGAACAAGTACTCTCTATTCACGACTGCAGATGCAATAATGTGAGCACCAGCTTTCCCACGAGATGCACAATCACTTGGTACATACCATGGAACAAGCACTCTCTATTCACGACTGTAGATGCAATAATGTGAGCACCAGCTTTCACACGAGATGCACAATCACTTGGTGCATACCATGGAACAAGTACTCTCTATTCACGACTGCAGATGCAATAATGTGAGCACCAGTTTTAACATGAGATGCACAATCACTCGGTACATACCATGGATCAAGTACTCTCTATGCACGACTCTAGATGCAATTATGTGAGCACCAGCTCTCACACGGGATGTACTCTCACCTGGTGCATACCATGGAACAAGTACTCTCTATTCACGACTGTAGATTCAATAATGTGAGCACCAGCTCTCACACGGGATGTACTCTCACCTGGTGCATACCATGGAACAAGTACTCTCTATTCACGACTGTAGATTCAATAATGTGAGCACCAGCTTTCACACGAGATGCACAATCACCTGGTGAATACCATGGAACAAGTACTCTCTATTCACCACTGTAGATGCAATTATGTGAGCACCAGCTTTCACACGAGATGCACAATCACTTGGTGCATACCAAGGATCAAGTACTCTATTCACGACTGTAGATGCAATAATGTGAGCACCAGCTTTCACACGAGGTGCACAATCAATTGGTGCATACCATGTATCAAGCACTCTCTATTCACGACTGTAGATGCAATAATGTGAGCACCAGTTTTAACACGAGATGCACAATCACTCGATACATACCATGGATCAAGTACTCTCTATTCACGACTGTAGATGCAATTATGTGAGCACCAGCTCTCACACGGGATGCACTCTCACCTGGTGCATACCATGGAACAAGCACTCTCTATTCACGACTGTAGATTCAATAATGTGAGCACCAGCTTTCACACGAGATGCACAATCACTTGGTGCATACCATGGAGCAAGTACTCTCTATTCACGACTGCAGATGCAATAATGTGAGCACCAGTTTTAACACGAGATGCACAATCACTCGGTACATACCATGGAACAAGCACTCTCTATTCACGACTGTAGATGCAATTATGTGAGCACCAGGTTTCACATGAGATATACTCTCACTTGGTGCATACCATGGAATAAGTACCCTCTATTCACGACTGTAGATGCAATTATGTGAGCACCAGCTTTCACACGAGATGCACAATCACTTGGTGCATACCATGGAACAAGTACTCTCTATTCACGACTGTAGATTCAATAATGTGGGCACCAGCTTTCACTCGAGATGCACAATCACTTGGTACATACCATGGAACAAGCACTCTCTTTTCACGACTATAGATGCAATAATGTGAGCACCAGTTTTAACACGAGATACACAATCACTCGGTACATACCATGGATCAAGTACTCTCTATTCACGACTGTAGATACAATTATGTGAGCACCAGCTTTCACACGAGATGTACTCTCACCTGGTGCATACCGTGGAACAAGTACTATCTATTCACGACTGTAGATTCAATAATGTGAGCACCAGCTTTCCCACGAGATGCACAATCACTTGGTACATACCATGGAACAAGCACTCTCTATTCACGACTGTAGATGCAATAATGTGAGCACCAGCTTTCACACGAGATGTACTCTCACCTCGTACATACCATGGAACAAGTACTCTCTATTCACGACTGTACATTCAATAATGTGAGCACCAGCTTTCACACGAGATGCACAATCACTTGGTGTATACCATGTATCAAGCACTCTCTATTCACGACTGTAGATGCAATAATGTGAGCACCAGTTTTAACACGAGATGCACAATCCCTCGGTACATACCATGAATCAAGTACTCTCTATTCACGACTGTAGATGCAATTATGTGAGCACCAGCTTCAACACGAGATGTACTCTCACCTGGTGCATACCATTGAACAAGTACTCTCTATTCACGACTGTAGATTCAATAATGTGAGCACCAGCTTTCACACGAGATGCACAATCACTTGGTACATACCATGGAACAAGCGCTCTCCATTCACGACTGTAGATGCAATAATGTGAGCACCAGCTTTCACACGAGATGTACTTTCACTAGGTGCATACCATGGAATAAGTACTCTCTATTCACGACTGTAGATGCAATTATGTGAGCACCAGCTTTCACACGAGATGCACAATCACTTGGTGCATACCATGGATCAAGTACTCTCTATTCACGACCGTAGATGCAATAATGTGAGCACCAGCTTTCACACGAGATGCACAATCACTTGGTGCATACCATGTATCAAGCACTCTCTATTCACGACTGTAGATGCAATAATGTGAGCACCAGTTTTAACATGAGATGCACAATCCCTCGGTACATACCATGAATCAAGTACTCTCTATTCTCGACTGTAGATGCAATTATGTGAGCACCAGCTTTCACACGAGATGTACTCTCACCTGGTACATACCATGGAACAAGCACTCTCTATTCACGGCTGCAGATGCAATAATGTGAGCACCAGCTTTCACACGAGATGCACAATCACTTGGTGCATACAATGGAACAAGTACTCTCTATTCACGACTGCAGATGCAATAATGTGAGCACCAGTTTTAACACGAGATGCACAATCACTCGGTACATACCATGGAACAAGCACTCTCTATTCACGACTGTAGATGCAATTATGTGAGGACCAGCTTTCACACGAGATGTACTCTCACTTGGTGCATACCATGGAACAAGTACTCTGTATTCACGACTGTAGATGCAATTATGTGAGCACCAGCTTTCACACGAGATGCACAATCACTTGGTGCATACCATGGATCAAGTACTCTCTATTCACGACTGTAGATGCAATAATGCGAGCACCAGCTTTCACACGAGATGTACTCTCACCTGGTGCATACCGTGGAACAAGTACTCTCTATTCACGACTGTAGATTCAATAATGTGAGCACCAGCTTTCCCACGAGGTGCACAATCACTTGGTACATACCATGGAACAAGCACTCTCTATTCACGACTGTAGATGCAATAATGTGAGCACCAGCTTTCACACGAGATGCACAATCACTTGGTGCATACCATGGAACAAGTACTCTCTATTCACGACTGCAGATGCAATAATGTGAGCACCAGTTTTAACATGAGATGCACAATCACTCGGTACATACCATGGATCAAGTACTCTCTATGCACGACTGTAGATGCAATTATGTGAGCACCAGCTCTCACACGGGATGTACTCTCACCTGGTGCATACCATGGAACAAGTACTCTCTATTCACGACTGTAGATTCAATAATGTGAGCACCAGCTCTCACACGGGATGTACTCTCACCTGGTGCATACCATGGAACAAGTACTCTCTATTCACGACTGTAGATTCAATAATGTGAGCACCAGCTTTCACACGAGATGCACAATCACCTGGTGAATACCATGGAACAAGTACTCTCTATTCACCACTGTAGATGCAATTATGTGAGCACCAGCTTTCACACGAGATGCACAATCACTTGGTGCATACCATGGATCAAGTACTCTATTCACGACTGTAGATGCAATAAAGTGAGCACCAGCTTTCACACGAGATGCACAATCAATTGGTGCATACCATGTATCAAGCACTCTCTATTCACGACTGTAGATGCAATAATGTGAGCACCAGTTTTAACATGAGATGCACAATCCCTCGGTACATACCATGAATCAAGTACTCTCTATTCACGACTGTAGATGCAATTATGTGAGCACCAGCTTTCACACGAGATGCACAATCACTTGGTGCATACCATGGATCATGTACTCTCTATTCACGACTGTAGATGCAATAATGCGAGCACCAGCTTTCACACGAGATGTACTCTCACCTGGTGCATACCGTGGAACAAGTACTCTCTATTCACGACTGTAGATTCAATAATGTGAGCACCAGCTTTCCCACGAGATGCACAATCACTTGGTACATACCATGGAACAAGCACTCTCTATTCACGACTGTAGATGCAATAATGTGAGCACCAGCTTTCACACGAGATGCACAATCACTTGGTGCATACCATGGAACAAGTACTCTCTATTCACGACTGCAGATGCAATAATGTGAGCACCAGCTTTCCCACGAGATGCACAATCACTTGGTACATACCATGGAACAAGCACTCTCTATTCACGACTGTAGATGCAATAATGTGAGCACCAGCTTTCACACGAGATGCACAATCACTTGGTGCATACCATGGAACAAGTACTCTCTATTCACGACTGCAGATGCAATAATGTGAGCACCAGTTTTAACATGAGATGCACAATCACTCGGTACATACCATGGATCAAGTACTCTCTATGCACGACTGTAGATGCAATTATGTGAGCACCAGCTCTCACACGGGATGTACTCTCACCTGGTGCATACCATGGAACAAGTACTCTCTATTCACGACTGTAGATTCAATAATGTGAGCACCAGCTTTCACACGAGATGCACAATCACCTGGTGAATACCATGGAACAAGTACTCTCTATTCACCACTGTAGATGCAATTATGTGAGCACCAGCTTTCACACGAGATGCACAATCACTTGGTGCATACCAAGGATCAAGTACTCTATTCACGACTGTAGATGCAATAATGTGAGCACCAGCTTTCACACGAGATGCACAATCAATTGGTGCATACCATGTATCAAGCACTCTCTATTCACGACTGTAGATGCAATAATGTGAGCACCAGTTTTAACACGAGATGCACCATCACTCGATACATACCATGGATCAAGTACTCTCTATTCACGACTGTAGATGCAATTATGTGAGCACCAGCTCTCACACGGGATGCACTCTCACCTGGTGCATACCATGGAACAAGCACTCTCTATTCACGACTGTAGATTCAATAATGTGAGCACCAGCTTTCACACGAGATGCACAATCACTTGGTGCATACCATGGAACAAGTACTCTCTATTCACGACTGCAGATGCAATAATGTGAGCACCAGTTTTAACACGAGATGCACAATCACTCGGTACATACCATGGAACAAGCACTCTCTATTCACGACTGTAGATGCAATTATGTGAGCACCAGGTTTCACATGAGATATACTCTCACTTGGTGCATACCATGGAATAAGTACCCTCTATTCACGACTGTAGATGCAATTATGTGAGCACCAGCTTTCACACGAGATGCACAATCACTTGGTGCATACCATGGAACAAGTACTCTCCATTCACGACAATCACTTGGTGCATACCATGGAACAAGTACTCTCTATTCACGACTGTAGATTCAATAATGTGGGCACCAGCTTTCACTCGAGATGCACAATCACTTGGTACATACCATGGAACAAGCACTCTCTTTTCACGACTATAGATGCAATAATGTGAGCACCAGTTTTAACACGAGATGCACAATCACTCGGTACATACCATGGATCAAGTACTCTCTATTCACGACTGTAGATACAATTATGTGAGCACCAGCTTTCACACGAGATGTACTCTCACCTGGTGCATACCATGGAACAAGTACTCTCTATTCACGACTGTAGATTCAATAATGTGAGCACCAGCTTTCACACGAGATGCACAATCACTTGGTACATACCATGGAACAAGCACTCTCTATTCGCGACTGTAGATGCAATAATGTGAGCACCAGCTTTCACACGAGATGCACAATCACTTGGTGCATACCATGTATCAAGCACTCTCTATTCACGACTGTAGATGCAATAATGTGAGCACCAGTTTTAACATGAGATGCACAATCCCTCGGTACATACCATGAATCAAGTACTCTCTATTCTCGACTGTAGATGCAATTATGTGAGCACCAGCTTTCACACGAGATGTACTCTCACCTGGTGCATACCATGGAACAAGTACTCTCTATTCACGACTGTAGATTCAATAATGTGAGCACCAGCTTTCACACGAGATGCACAATCACTTGGTGTATACCATGTATCAAGCACTCTCTATTCACGACTGTAGATGCAATAATGTGAGCACCAGTTTTCACACTAGATGCACAATCACTTGGTGCATACCATGGATCAAGTACTCTCTATTCTCGACTGTAGTGGCAATAATGTGAGCACCAGCTTTCACACGAGATGCACAATCACTTGGTGCATACCATGTATCAAGCACTCTCTATTCACGACTGTAGATGCAATAATGTGAGCACCAGTTTTAACATGAGATGCACAATCCCTCGGTACATACCATGAATCAAGTACTCTCTATTCACGACTGTAGATGCAATTATGTGAGCACCAGCTTTCACACGAGATGTACTCTCACCTGGTGCGTACCATGGAACAAGTACTCTCTATTCACGACTGTAGATTCAATAATGTGAGCACCAGCTTTCACACGAGATGCACAATCACTTGGTACATACCATGGAACAAGCACGCTCTATTCACGACTGTAGATTCAATAATGTGAGCACCAGCTTTCACACGAGATGCACAATCACTTGGTACATACCATGGAACAAGTACTCTCTATTCACGACTGCAGATGCAATCATGTGAGCACCAGTTTTAACACGAGATGCACAATCACTCGGTACATACCATGGATCAAGTACTCTCTATTCACGACAGTAGATGCAATTATGTGAGCACCAGCTTTCACACGAGATGTACTCTCACCTGGTGCATACCATGGAACAAGTACTCTCTATTCACGACTGTAGATTCAATAATGTGAGCACCAGCTTTCACACGAGATGCACAATCACTTGGTACATACCATGGAACAAGCACTCTCTATTCACGACTGTAGATGCAATAATGTGAGCACCAGCTTTCACACGAGATGCACAATCACTTGGTGCATACCATGGAACAGGTACTCTCTATTCACGACTGCAGATGCAATAATGTGAGCACCAGTTTTAACACGAGATGCACAATCACTCGGTACATACCATGTATCAAGCACTCTCTATTCACGACTGTAGATGCAATAATGTGAGCACCAGTTTTAACATGAGATGCACAATCCCTCGGTACATACCATGAATCAAGTACTCTCTATTCACGACTGTAGATGCAATTATGTGAGCACCAGCTTTCACACGAGATGTACTCTCACCTGGTGAATACCATGGAACCAAGTACTCTCTATTCACGACTGTAGATTCAATAATGTGAGCACCAGCTTTCACACGAGATGCACAATCACTTGGTACATACCATGGAACAAGCACTCTCTATTCACGACTGTAGATGCAATAATGTGAGCACCAGCTTTCACACGAGATGCACAATCACTTGGTGCATACCATGGAACAAGTACTCTCTATTCACGACTGCAGATGCAATAATGTGAGCACCAGCTTTCACACGAGATGTACTCTCACTCGGTACATACCATGGATCAAGTGCACAACACCAGTTTCCTCCAGCTGACCACAGATGCCATTGACCGAAGCTTTGTTTCGAGACATACTGCTGCAGAGTGGCACGAATTCAAATCATAGTGATTAGGAATGCTTGTCTTTTAATGTCATTAAAACGATTATGTTCCGCAAAATTACAATAAACACCAATTTTTCACTCTGTTTGAGAAAAATTACATGTTATGTAATACATCTCTCGCATCCATTAACGCCACGGCCCTGTTTACACACAATCACCTTGTTTATTGATAAACATAGAATTTTTCTCAATTATACCATCGTTTGATTAAACTTTATCAGCAATTACTTTCTATAAAAAATAACCAAATATCTTATGATTTTTTCAGTGAATTCAGAGTGCAAAAGGGTATATGAGTTTGCGTTTTAAGAATATTTAAAACATAAATACGGTGATAAAGCATTTTCAAATCAAGGAGGAAATTCGAAATTATTAGACCACATAGAAGTTAAGCGTCACTTCTGACAAATTTTAGCATCTATTCTACACTAAACAAGCAGATCGTTTTAATGTGGTAATCATTCATACATGATGCTGTAATTTGCAAAACCGAGAGGTTCAAATTATCAAGCGAAACCTAAAACGCGCTATGTTATTAAGGTAATTACATGAAATTTAAAATCATCGAATTGTTCCAATGAGCTCTTGTTTAGAGGTAAAAAGTCCCCTACCTTTTTTAAAAACAGCCAGGCTCATTTTGCTTCAGTTTCCAGGAGGGAAAAGCATGGCGTAACAATATAGAAACGTTCATTAAGTTATTCGCCGCTGCTCTCTGGATCTTCACTGATTTTATTGATACAAAACTAATTCCTGTGCACAATTGGTGCAGTGGTATATTACATGCCCCATTGAGCCACGGTCCATTGTAAGAGCTATGCCCTCTATAGCGTAATCTCCCCTGCCTCCCCACCTGCGTGTGACCTCTACGGACCAATAATTAGCGGAGCTCCGAGAAAGCTGGTTTGGGGGAGGGGGGAGGTAGAGTGCAGGCGAGGTGATTAGGCTTGAGCTAATAGCTTTCCACCCCTACCCCACCCCTCGTATTCTTTCACCGGCAACGACTATTTCCTTGTTTCCTTTGCCATATCCTCTGCGTCGATTTGCCTAAATGCTTAATCACTTCAGGAAAATATTTATCTATATAATAAATCACAATTCCATTATGTGAAAGCTTTCGCTGTGATAAACAGGTTTAAATTTGTACTTCAATTCCAACATTTAGGACTGCACAATTATCAGCCAGAGAATACTGTAACAAAATGACAATTCTACAGTCCCACTTCTGACACCATAGTGACAAAATCCGTCCAATTACTTTTCTGTTACTGTCTCATCTATTTCTGATTTTTAATCTGAGGAAAAATTAAAATATTTTTTATTTTACTTTGATTCATTCCACCGGGATTCCAAAATAGCACTGAAAAGTGCTTTTTTCCTTCCTTTTTATCTTCGGAAGCATGCCTGTGTTATAGGCCTTTTAGCATTAGCCAGGGAACACCACGTGGAGGCGGACTATGTTGCTCTCTATAAATGGGATAGTAACAGCAATAAAGCAACAAGAGATATCAAAGAAATAAGAAGCCTAATTAAAGCAGTTGAAACAAGAAATCGTGTCACTCTACACTGAATCCCAGCCATGTACTTTTTGAGCAATGAACATGCTGATCAATTAGCAAAGAAAGGTGCAATACAACAAATAAAAACTGTAGGACAAATAGAAATAAACAAACAATTAAGATATATTACAAAAGACACCAGAGACCTGATGAAGAAGATAAATTAAAAGATAAGGATTATAGGAATATTAGAGATAGAGTTGACATACAAATAATGCCATGAAAAGCTGCAATGGCCCTATTTAGGGTAGCAACTGGCCACGACTACCTCACAGAACACCCCCTAAAGATATGCTGCTTACCTACACCCAAGTGCACTCTCATTGAAGAAGATATCATCCTGAACAAACAGCATCTAGTCAAATGCAAAGACCTTAAAGTGACAACCTGCAGACTTTATATTGGGAAGTCATTGGGGAAAATAATGCAGATCAATTAATCCTCAGTGCCATTTGCTAAGGGACACTGGGAGTGAAATTTGAAAGTTCCACATTTCTTGATAGATTTTTCTGAATAGGAGGTACACCAAATTTCATTAAAATTGGATAATTAGTTTATGATATATAAATTATTTTAGGAATTTAATAGGCACATTTTCAAAATGGAGCTCGCGTCTATTGACTTTTCAAAATTCATTTATATTGGCAGAACTGGTACAGAAATGGAGATATTTCAAATACGTTTGCTGATTATGCTGTACATATTTTTTAATAACAAAGAAAATTTAATGTTAAAATTTATCGATTTTTTTCATACAAAAAAAATGTTTTTGGAATTCATGTTAATGGTAACATCAATATTGAATCATAGTTTTGTTTAGCTGCTATTTATGAATACTTTTAGAAATTTTCATTGAACTTGATGCAATACTCAGGTGCGACCTTCTTTTGGAATGTGCAGAAATGTAGTTTTGAGAAAAGCAGACTTTTATATAGGGGCATCCTGTGTACGTAAAGGGAAGAGCACTATTTGAAAGGGCCGTAATGACCACATGGAGTGGGGGATATGAAAAATGTTAGCTGATCCAAATGCACAGGTGTTCCAGCGACATTTTAAGGTAAAAAACAATTTTCGACTTTTTGACAATTTTGTCCGTTAACAACAGTCTATCACTTTATTATCTCCTATACTTTTGCACAAATACACAATTTTCTTCTCGTCCTTCACACAGTCTCCAGTCTTTCGTGATATTACTACTCACAGCTGTTTACTTCTTACAATCTTGACTCGGTCCTTTCAGAGTCTTTCTTCACTTTCTCTGTCTCTCAAACACTAACTCCGACGATAAAATCACTCGACGTTCGTTAAAACTCTTTACGATGCGAAGACACGCACAGCTGTCTCGCGCTCACTGACACACTGACCGACTCATGTCTATAACGGTAACTCCCTCCTGCTATTTTCTCGCCTCCTTATGTAGCGGGGCTGACGTCACACGGAGCTTTCGCAAACAAGTAACCGGAAAATTTGTAGCATTTTATAATTCCAACCAGCATTCACCCAACAACTAGGGAAAACTGCGAAAAAAATCCCAAGAATGTTTGTGATTCACCTTTGCTGATGTAAGCATTCGTTAACGATTTACAACAAATACATTAAGGTTCAAACGTATTTTAATCAAAATTGCTAGATCCAAATTTCCACGTCCAACTCCAGGGTTTAAACGAAATGTTTCCTTTGCCTAAGTAGGAGTAAATGCCATTGAAAGTTAGTACACAAAAAGGTATTTTCTTCTATCACAATTAACAAGTGATGGTCTTCTAAAATCGATGTAAGGTTCAGCAAACTTGGTATAAAAATAAATCGGCGTCGTGTTAATTTCCTTTAGATTTGGTTACGAGAAACTTATTTTTTGTGTAAGTTGAACTGATCCTCTGAAGTGTTCGAACAAACTTCCGCAACGAAGAGAGATTACAAAGTCAACCTCTTAAAATATTCAGAGCTCTTAAGTTTTCTCAGAGATTGTCGAACTTTCCTTGGTATTCATGACATTATTGACTAAATCCAATTGGAATCTTCAGAAGTAAAACAATTGTTTTAAACTAAAGTATGCCGAAGAAAAGTAGCTTTAGTGACAACATTTATTACGTATTGAAATAAACTTTACCAGAAGTAACAAGAAATAATACGACGCAAGTGGGTTATATTGAACCCTGTTTATTTTGTGTGTAATTTTGTTCTAGAACTTCCACAATGGTCAGAAACTTAGTATTTGAGTATCTCTAAACGTACATCGCAAGATAGAATTATATAATGCCACGAATTTGCTGTCGGCAATCTCCTGTCATTCCATTTGCTAATCATGTTTCAGCGTCGAAGGATCAGGCGAATAGATGGCAGCAGAATTTGTCTTGCGGTACCGTGTGCCCTGGTATTCAGTGAGAAAAAGAGAAACCTTTTACCGGGGAGAATTAGGCCTGTGGGGTGTCCCCCGGCGTGAAGATGTAATACCTGGAAACGTTAGGGACCCCGCTATGACCGAACCTGCACCACGAATCTGGTCGACCCTTCTGTCCTTCGCTCTACCCTTTCCTCCTAGAATCTTCCAGAACCAGATACTCCAACCTCTGACATTGCTAATACCTTAAAGGGTTGAAGCATCAATATGAGAATATTTTAGGCCGTGCCATTGGACGCTGATGATTGTATTTATGATACATGTTTCTTTTATAACGTTAGTAATTACAATACGGAATTTGAATAACATGCCACAGGCTATATAAGGGATCGGCAGGTCCCTCGCTCTGTGACGTCATTCCGCGGAGAACGTTTTCTCTTCCTTCAGTCCACCTGCTTCAAAGAGCAGAGTAGGGGAGGGTCGGGCATTACCCCTCCACTGAACAGTAGTGTTGAGAAACCAGTAGTGCAGCAAGGATTTGGTTACCCTTGTTGGGCAACTTACAATTTATTCACTTATTTAATTTATTTATTTATTTATTTATTTATTTATTTATTTATTTATTTATTTATTTATTTATTTATTTATTTATTTATTTATTTATTTATTTATTTATTTATTTATTTATTTATTTATTTATTTATTTATTTATTTATTTATTTATTTATTTATTTATTTATTTATTTATTTATTTATTTATTCATTCAATCATTCATTCATTCATTCATTCATTCATTCATTCATTCATTCATTCATTCATTCATTCATTCATTCATTCATTCATTCATTCATTCATTCATTCATTCATTCATTCATTCATTCATTCATTCATTCATTCATTCATTCATTCATTCATTCATTCATTTCTTCGTTCGTTCGTTCGTTCGTTCATTCGTTTGTCTGTCTGCCTGTGTGTCTGTCTGTCTCGATTTTCGATCTATCCGTCCGTCCGTCCGTCCATCCATCCATCCATCCATTTATTTATTTATTGTGCTTGTTTGTTTAGCTATTTATTTATCCATCCAACCGTACGTCCTTCCACCATTTCTATCTGTGCGTCTATCCGTATGTTTGTCTGTCTATTTATTTACTTGTATATTTATTTAATTATTTATTTATGCTAATGGAGTCCTCTCTTCGGCTATCGTTAACACGAAAAACACGCCAATATTATAATAATATATAATAAGGTTACTCAGTATCGTTACACATAATATAGTAGCTCTTGTCCAGGACTCTTCGGATGTTGCGTCAATGAATGTGTTTATTATTAACAAAAGTAATATAAATTCTAACTCATCATAAACTAACATTTCATATTGGACTCTGAGTCATCTAACGATTACTTCTATATAGCGTTTCACTCTTAGAAGACAGTATGGAGTTAAATGGGACATCTCTGTCTCTATCTAGCGCATGCAAGTTGCCATTAGCCGCGTCCTTTTCTACCCTCGCTCTGTTGCCACATTCCTAACAGCATGGTATAAATATTCATTTGTTATAAATTTCAGGTTTGAACACATTATCCTACGCAGAATTTTTTTCTCTATCAGGTTATATCCTTTTCAGAGTCATTATATATTTCTATAGGTCCAAATTTCTTCAGAAAACATTTTTTTCAATAGAAGTCCGATATTTGCTGTTTCTACACTCATCACGCACTAACTAACAAACTAACTGCTAGAATGCATCTATATTTTTTTCTTAGGTAGAGTAAACTATAGTGCTACTACCTGCCTACTTTGAATTCTCTATGTTTACCCAGTTTAAGGGTTATAATTTTTTTAAATTAAATGTTTTCGGAAAATTTTATATCTGTGCACTGCAAAAGTTACGCAGTGTGAAACTTTTTTGTTATTGAGTTTACATCAGGGAACCAGCGAGAACAAATGTTGAGGAAGGTTGGAGAAAGTTTTTAAAATAAACCAAAATGCAGTAACCTCTTTCTTTTATCCAATAAGGCAAACAAAAGGTATTCATCTATTCAGCGTCAGGCCTGACACAGAAGATAGTATAAGGAGCAGCACTAACATTCGTTCGAAAGGAGCCGTGTGTGTAACTGTGAGCTGTTATTGCGCTATTTGTTTAATATTTTTGTAAATATTTGTAGTTATGGAGGGGGAAGCTAGGAAGAGACGATATGTTGGTAAATTAAGAAGTAAGGAACGCCAAGTAATTATGAATGTGTTAGATTATTTTTGAAGCAAAATGCTTGGCAGTAAAGGCAGTAAAAGAAACAGCTAAGGCTATCGGGTGTTCAGAAGCAGTAGTGTGTATGATTAAAAAGGAACTAATGGAAGGACCTCTAAGAACGCCATCGAAAAAGAAAGCAAAAGGGGCGGGACTACACAAAACGCTAGGTTAACGCAATATGATTGAATAGTGCAAGGTGGAGTGCGGCGAATTGTTCATTCTTTACAGTTTGCAAATATTCCACCCATGCTGAATATAATTTTGTCACAGTTCAACAGTGATGAGACCCTACCAAATTTCTCAAGGGCCACTCTGATTTGTGGTTCGAATATGAAAGAAAGGGTAACAAGTGCATATTAATAGAAAGAGACGATATCGATATCATCAGATGGCGACATAAATATCTAAAAGACGTAAAAGATTTAGGGACCAGGGGAAATCAATTGTTTATACAGACGAGTCATTTGTAAATTTAGGTCATACAGTAACAAAGGCGTGGAGGGATACCAAAGTTAAAAGTGTCCGTCTCGTCAAGCAGCAATTGAAGGACTAAGTGCAGGACTCAGGCCACCTCGAGTCGCTCGCGGAGAGAGATTCGCAACTAGTACATGTTGCAACACTGCGCTCCATTTAACGTGTACTGTCTTTTAAGGGTGAGACGCGCTTTAGTAACAAACAAAACAGTACGAGTCGTCACGGCGTTACACGTGCTATTTTGCCTTCTCTTCACACAGTCCTCCGTCAGCTTTTACCCGCTCCTACGTCATAATTCCGATACTTGCCGATCGCTGGGCTATATCATCCTTTAAGTCGTGATATACACTTAATAAATGCAACTCGTGATAATCACATGTGGCATTACTCATGATAAGGTAAACTATTCATAGTATACCTTTATTTCACAGCAAATCTCTACTAACGTCTTGTAAATGCTGGTAGTAGAAGCCAAGTGAATGAATTTTGCTTTCAGTGGCATTCGGCATTTCTACACACGTTGCTGGTGAGGTAGGAAGTAACTGGGATAAATTCTTTATACAGAGGCAAAGAGTAACTTCATTATTAAGCTTTTAACGTCGCTTGCCGACTACCAAGGGTCTTCGTGACGTAGAAAGTAAAGTACCTCGAAGAAGCTAACGTTTGATATTCCGTTTACAGCATACCACCCATGTGGTCATTTATTTCCTTCCTTTTCTGCCTGCAGATCCTCTTCTGTTTCGCGAGCACTCTTTTATCTTGTGTTTGTGAGTAATATTTATTAACATGCATAGTTGATTAAATGTACTGCTGGAAGAGGAAAGGAAGGCCGAACATATAAATAATCATCTCAAAATATAAACCAGCACTCTGTAGTTACATTCCAACCCAGGAGGAGAACAAAGGTCATATAATATTAAATTAATTAGTAGATTCCCTAAGCATTAATACACTCTTGCCTAATGGAAATTCCCTTATTGATCAATGTTCAATGTTCATCATTCAGCAAGACAGTGTGCAATGACTGGCAATTTGCTCAACCAAGTTGACCCAGCGAACAGAGTTGAGCTTAATTAAAAGTGATTGGATAGTACACGTGGCGTCACAAAATATCAATTGAAGTAGGTACTAGGAAAAGCTTCCTGCTGTTATTCAAGGGAATAAATACATTTTCAAGATCGTAATGTGCATGTTCAATTGAAAGAAATTAATGTTTCTTCGAGACGGCTCCACTGTAAATTGTGAGGCTCACATTCGCTAGGTCCTAGGTTCGATTTCCGGGAACGACCAATTGGGTTTTCCAACACTGGAAAGCGTGGCTTCTTTCTACTTTCTCTATTACGTATAGTAAAGTAGAGAAAGTACTGTATTACACCCAAAACTTCGATGTCGAGATATCACCGGGAATATGTTTTGAGCCCCCTGAATCCCCCCCAAAAAAGCATTTTTAGAAAAAGGTCCTTGAGTGTACGTCTGTGTGTCTGTGAGTCAGTCTGTGGACCGCATAACTCAAAAACGAAAAGAGGCTTAAAAACCAAAGTTTGTATTTAAGTTGGTCTGTTAAGGATGCGACACGAAGATTTTGAAAAAAAATGCTTCACCTTAAACTACCACTTACATCGAAAATTTTGATTTTCTTGAAAATGGCTCTAACGATTTTGATTAAAATGACATACGTTTAAGATATTTTTATGACAAATGAAATTTATATCTTGAATTTTCTGGCTATAGCCCCTATAGTCATATTTACTCTGGATTAGACCAAACCTTACTATACAAAAATGTAGATCTTGCTAAAATACACAATTTATGTCTGAATAACTTTCTTGTACAGTGAACGATTTTAGATATATACCTTGTTATTTGCTTGAGATTTGGAGAACTTATACTTCTGTCAAATGGAACATCGTTATTCATTTTTATGCGTTAACCGTGCAAAGAGAACGGAATTTGAAAGCTTTAAAAGATTTAACTATCGCTCAAAGCCTACTGTATTCCCATATTCCCCTTGTACCTGCAAGGAAATAAGCAATAATAAGACTTTGCAAGAATCGGTAGTTAAAGAGTAGAGAAGGTCATGTGAGTGCAATACATCAGATTTTTTAGTTCAAATTTCCTTTCCCCCATTGCTTATTATTGCGTTTCCCCTTTCATGTTTCAAGTAGGCTTAGTGCCCATGCAGTGTCGGAAAAAATGTAGTTATGTTTAACACCCGTTCCTTCCACATGCAGCACCACAGGTGGCGGACAGGGAAGATACATGCAATGAAATATTCTTGGAAAACTAAATTTTTGTAAATAAACTTTCCAAGAGGAAGTTTACAGTGCCTCGTAGTCCATTTATGAGGACGAAGGAAAGCTTGGAAAAAGCATCAATCAGGGAGGATGGTCCTGGTAGGATTTGAACCGCAGACACCCCGAATGCGATCCTCACACGTTACCGCTGGGCTACTCGCTCGATAGTCGGACATAAGTGCCAATGCTTGCCGGTGGTAGACTTCTCCGAGCCGACTCAGATGGGTCGAGTACTCCCCTGTTCCGCCATAGAGAAGTCTTTTCTGAGTGACCGGCCGGTATGACCGGGCAAATCGTCAGGGATCTCCCCATTCTCGATCGATCAGTCTGCCTGTGGCTTCCTGCAGTTCGTTCAGCTCATCCGTCCCAGCTGGGTGTGATAAGCATAAAATGTCTGCGTTGGGTCGAGGTAGAGTGAGTGAGTGGGTGAGTGAGTGGGTGGGTGAGTGAGTGAGTGAGGGAGTGAGTGGGTGGGTGGGTGGGTGAGTGAGTGAGTGAGTGAGTGGGTGGTTGCTTGGGTGGGTGGGTGAGTGAGTGAGTGAGTGAGTGAGTGAGTGAGTGAGTGAGTGAGTGAGTGAGTGAGTGAGTGAGTGAGTGAGTGAGTGAGTGAGTGAGTGAGTGAGTGAGTGAGTGAGTGAGTGAGTGAGTGAGTGAGTGAGTGAGTGAGTGGGTGGGTGGGTGGGTGGGTGGGTGGTTGCTTGGGTGGGTGGGTGAGTGAGTGAGTGAGTGAGTGAATGAGTGGGTGAGTGAGTGAGTGAGTGTGTGAGTGGGTGGCTGGGTGGCTGGGTGGGTGCGTGGGTGGGTGAGTGAGTGAGTGAGTGAGTGGGTGGCTGGGTGGCTGGGTGGGTGCGTGGGTGAGTGAGTGAGTGAGTGAGTGTGTGAGTGAGAGTGAGTGAGTGAGTGAGTGTGTGAGTGAGTGAGTGAGTGAGTGGGTGGCTGGGTGGGTGAGTGAGTGAGTGAGTGAGTGAGTGAGTGAGTGAGTGAGTGAGTGAGTGAGTGAGTGAGTGAGTGGGTGGGTGAGTGAGTCAGTGAGTGAGTGAGTGAGTGAGTGAGTGGGTGGGTGGCTGGGTGGGTGCGTGGGTGGGTGGGTGGGTGAGTGAGTGAGTGAGTGAGTGAGTGAGTGAGTGGGTGGCTGGGTGGGTGCGTGGGTGGGTGGGTGAGTGAGTGAGTGAGTGAGTGAGAGAGGTTTAAGGGCCCTTCGAGGTACACAGGGTCCCTTCCGTTCCCTGGCTATACTCGCAAAGCTTTGCTGATAAGGATATATATACTTAAGTAAGCGCAAACTTGGAGAAGTATCTTATCAACTCATAAGTTTAGCCCTCGTAACCTTTACAACTATTTATATCCCTATTTCAGATATTTTCATATTTAACTCAACAAAATGAAATCCAATTTCTACTTTAACTCAAATGGGAAACAGAATTTGAATGTTTAAAATAAGATAAGAGTTACATACTTCAACACTGGATGACCCTTATCAATAGTTAAAGTTAGCATTATTCCATTTATAAGTATTAGCAAATCAACCTCATCAATAAAACTTACTGTTTTGAATATTACATCACATGTTGAAATTTGTTCTTAAATATATGGGAGCATTTAAATTTCATCATAAATCAAATATTTCTCAATATAATTCCACTTGAATTTGGTACCTTATTTGCAGTTAACAAGCTCATATTTGTTTCCTGGGTTCAAAATATAAGGTCGAAACCGTGTAAATATATTTTTCTGGTGCGTTTCATTAATTTCGAATCTAAAAGTTGTGTTGGCCTCTCTTAAACTTTAGTAATTTTGGTTCTGCAATAATCTATAAGTAGAGCTTTTAGATCCTTGCCTCCGAGATGCATCCTCGGAGTGATATTCGCTTACTCTGTGTAATTGCCGCTGGAGGCGACACGAGTTTCACCCATCCCCTTGTCTTGTTCTTTGGTTTCCCCACTTTCCAAGCAGCGTCTATTATACAGAGTGATTCAGGACATCTGTAGCAAACTCTATGGAATGATGGCATTCATAACAAACAACTGGTGTTGACTGATGCGTTGTTAAGCAGTCCTTCGACGTGTGGCTACAGCATGGAGGACCTCTGTCACATTTCGGCCATGTTGTAAGAGAGCTTTTCAACAACACCTACACGGAGAACTGGATAGAAACTCCTTGACTTCTTTCTCGGCGGCGCTGTGGCCGAGCGGTTAGAGCACTCGCATACCACCCAGCAGCCCGGGTTCGATCCCAGGGACCCGCGTGTGGTATTCGTGGTGGACGAAGCGGCGTCAGGGCGGGTTTTCTCCGGGTTCTCCGGTTTCCCCCGCCACCCATTCCACCAATTGCTCCATTATCACCTTTCCAATCATCGATTTCGCCTGCATTTCATATGATCCTCTTTCTCACTACCATACCTGGTGCCTGGCTGACCACCTGCTTCCAGGTCTTCACACTCTCCGGTTCATAGGCTCCTGTGCTCCCCGACAGGCATCTGACCCTAGGCACAGGCTTGTAAGTCCTAGGGGGTGTAAGTCCTACATAAGGGGAGGGTAATCAGGTAAAGAAGACTTCTTTCTCGGAGGCATATGAAGTGTCATGTATAGCACCTTAGTGACACCAGTTTGACCCATATGTTATAATAATAATAATAATAATAATAATAATAATAATAATAATAATAATAATAATAATAATAATAATAATAATAATAATAATAATAATAATAATAATAATAATAATAATAATAATAATAATAATAATAATAATAATAATAATAATAATAATAATAATAATAATAATAATAATAATAATAATAATAATAATAATAATAATAATAATCATAATCATAATCATAATCATAATCATAATCATAATCATAATCATCATAATCATCATAATCATCATAATCATAATCATCATAATCATCATAATAATAATTCTAATCTTGTCATCGGGAAAAGAAGAATAAGATGATTTGGCCATTTAATGAGGATGGATAATAATAGACTCACAAAACAAGTTTTCAAGCATATATACGAAGGTAAGAATGGTAACCAGTGGATACAAGGAATAAGCAAAGACTTAAATGAAATGAAACTAACAAAAGAAATAGTACTGGATAGAGCAAAGTTAAGAAAGTTAACAGAAAATTTCAACAAGAAAATAACTACAATTTGGACAGAAACAAGAAGAAAAGAGCAGTGACAGGTTGAAGAAATATTGGAAAGAGAGAAAGGAAAAGTAAGAGAAGTGAATATAAATGCAGTGGGATTGCTTAACGTGGCCGGTAGATGGCCTGAAACGAAAAAGAATAAGAAGTAGTAGAGGTAAAAGGTGCACTCCAAAGAGCATTCAGTGTCTATAGGGTGATTTTTATAAGTTCGTTCAGAGTCTGTGTTCTGTTTTTGCATTTGTTGAAGTGGTATAATTTACACTTTGGCTACTTATTTTACCACGCATTGGTCATTTGGTTGGTGATATTTATCCTCTGTGCACACTTTGTGGTGGTATCCGTTTATCGTAAGCCCTGATTGCGTGCCTCTGCAGCTGGTTGCTGTTGGTCCATTCCCGGTTCTGGTTCGAAGAATTTGGTGTCCATCCCTCTTTCCTTTTGCTTTGGCCTAGCTGTTGCTTCGATGCAAGTTCTTGTTGCTGGTAGTACCATCCTGTATCTTATGTCTTTTCTCTGGCGAGCATATACACCATTCTGCTTGGTGCTCCAATGGCTTTCTTTAGAAATCTTGGTTTAACTTTGTCAAGTTTCTCCATGTCGCTTACTGCCAGCTTTTCCCAAATTACTTCACTCCCTGGCTAGCGATTGGTGTTGTTACTGTTTCGAATAGTCTCGTGGCTGTCTCCATCTCTTATTGCTGCTGACGTTCTTTTCTGGATGTGGACACTGAAGGATTTCGAGGTTGTCTGTATTGTTAGTCCGAGGTATCTAAATTTGCAGCGATTCTTACTCTATACAACACCGGTTGTATGACAAGACATTATCCTGTTGATGAAACCTATCATTACACAAATGTTGTTACAGACACCTGAATCACCCTGTATTAGTAATGTGTCGCCCTTAAGTCCGATGACCTCAGCACACGAACCTAAGGGTTGAAAAGAGGATAATGACACCGATTGTCTCAAAATGGCATGTCTGATGCAGAGATTCTATCCGATATCTGTAGGGCCAGCGTGGTGAACCTAGAAAAAGGCTATACGTGTCGGAGTAAATGACGTCCCTGAGGGACGACGCAATGCAAACGTGGTGATGGGATTTCCATTTGCAACAGTTAGGGACCACTGTCACCAGCACTGCCTTGCTCTTTTTCTGCACCAGACTTGCAGCACCAACCGACCTAATCCCCCGAAGTAAACATGGCGGGTCAATCATTGATCGCATTGTGTACCGCTTCCTAGACATAAAGATAGGCATAGGACCTTGTGTGTGTGTGTGCGTGCGTGAGTGCGTGTGTGTGTATGTGTGATTGGTTTGTAGCAAAACTGTTAGACAAAGAGATACATCAGCATACATATTAAGGTATTATTTATGAAAGTATCTGCACTTATACCAACACCTGAATAGCACTATCTATATAACATTTGGCTATCGATCCGGTTTCCTCTCTCTCCCTTCTATCGGCCACGAAATTTGTAATGAACCTATTCCTGAAAAGGTTAATCTGGATTAAAATGAAATGCATAAAATACGAGCTGGCGCGTAAGAACGGTTTGTGAGACTATATCAAAATCCTTCATTAAAGTCAATTATTTGTAGCCAGAATCCTGAATGCTCAAATAGGGGAACTAAGGGAGTCGAAGTTACGCTTAAAGAAAACTAAACTGTCGTGTACTGCAGTCTCTCGTCTGTGGTTACAGATGGTCATTAAACCGCACCACCACAAAACTAACCAAACTGTTTCCAAAGATTGGTCTGCCCAAGTTTCCTGAAATGCGGTGGAAAAGCGACCTCCAATTGTCTGTCTGCCCACGGCGTGGTAACTTACTTTGACGTAAGTTTAATCACTTGATGTATTCATATTATCTGTATAATTGCACAAACAGATGTAGATTTGTGGTCGCTAATTCTCAGTGGGTAGAGAAAGTCACGTGACGGCTACTTAGGGCGGCGCTTCGCAAATCCTTGCTCGGTTCTGCTCAATACTGATCTATAGAGCATCGGCACAACACGTGTTGAAATTTAAATAAGCATAGAACAAATAGAGCAGTATAGAAGTGTATTTCCATGTTCCATATATTAAACCTGCTAAACTCCTCTATTCTTATTATGTAAACATCGCTTGTTTAAATTTGTATTCTTCAGTTACTACACATTTTTTATGGTAAACCCTCTTCAATACGTTTAACGCTCCTACGCTGGCTTCTGCTTATGCTAAACAAATTATTGCTAACCTAAGTGTTGCCTGTTTAAGCCAGTATTGTATTCTCGCTTACATGGGTAGTAGAAAACAATAAAATCATTTGTTCATGAACAAGTCGATGAACTAATTATTGACCTAATGCTAATCCGCCAAATACAATTTTGTTTGAGCTTCTGCACACAATACGATAATAATCTACATTTTGTATGCATATTCGTGTGAGATTCTATTTAGTCAAAATACAACATTAAGATAATAATTTCATGCTCAAGTAAATACACAAAATATGCCGCAGTATACTTGACAAAGTATATGGTTCGGGCAGATGTTTAATATAAATATATTTTGTCCTTGTGGCACACAGAAACACCTTTTATATGATTGAATAGAATAAAATATATTTCCATATTCCATATATTAAAGTTACTAAATTCCGCTGTTCTCATAATATACACATTATTTCTTTAAATCTGTAAACCCCATTATCAATGTTAAAGAACTTTCTCTTCAATACGTTTTACTTTCCCCCGTCGGTTTCTAACCTGTTAAACAGGTGACTGTCTTAAGTATGGTCTGTTTAAGTCAGTATTGTATTTTTGCTTGCATGGAAAGTAGAAAACAGTAAAGTTATTATATTAATGAACAAGGCGATGGGCTAGTAGTACAGTGATCAATGTGCTAGTCATAAACCAACAATTGTCTTTATAGTTGACCATTTACCGTACGCTTTATTGTGATAGGAATAGGAGAGTTAGGGAGGGGATGTGGCACTTAAGCCAGTCTTATTTTACCTATGTCCCAAAGGGGGCACCCCTGGAAGGAAGGATGAGGTGAGAGGAGACACCGGGCGGACAGATACAGACTAATGCTGTAGAAATTGACAGGGGTCTCTAAGGATTCCGAAGTTTGACGAGACTTCGAAGTCTTTAGGTCTTTCGGAGCCCTCTAAGGGGAACCTCAGTGCGACGTCCAAGGTCCCCATATGCCATCCCCCAATCTGCATCCCACCTTTGCGCATATCAAAACAGGCTCGAGGTGAACTTCTCACAGCGCTACATTGCTAGGCAACACGTGACAATGGTGGTTGAGAACGCAGGCCGATTCCAGACTATTCGAGAAGCTTGAGTGCAGATCTGGGTTACGTCGATTTCCACAAAAATTGTGTTACCTAATTCTCGGCTATATAAGCGAGTCGGCGAGGGCATCGTCAGTTTTAGTGTTAGTTGTAAGTAGTTAATTGTCAGAGCGAGCTGTTGTGATACAGTTTTAGAGCAACTAATGTAACTGAACTTTTCATTTGTGACAACATTAATGTCATACGGCTTCCAATAAATTACCGATATTAGTACCACAGACTGATCCCTATAAACCCCAGCCGCGAGCTCATATTTTCACACTTCATATGTCGGCGTTTGGTATGTTTAAGTAATTAAGTTTCGAATACTCTAAATGTACATTATGAGTGGAAGTTATGTATTTTTGATTGCGTGATGTTTAAACAAACATTTAGACAGTATATATTATCGTGAGCATAAAAACTGTTTATGCATTTGTTTTCAATCAATTTAGACACACTGTGTTTTATCAAATACTTTTGCCAAATGGCAGAAATGAGCTGATATTATAAGTTTGTTGTTTGTATTATTCGCAGCCGTGCTGCACCCTGGCTGGTCCCGTAGCTCAGTCGGTAGAGCCGTGTGCAATGGCTCCCAGGTTTGATTCCTGACACGAGTAGGAGTTTTTTTTCTGGCTGAGATTTTATTCTTGTCGTCCTCAAAATCTGGAAATATGAATGGGAGTGGGAATGTGTGTGTGTGTGTGTGTGTGTGTGTGTGTGTGTGTGTGTGTGTGTGTGTGTGTGTGTGTGTGTGTGTGTGTGTGTGTGTGAATTTAATGTTTAAAAAACTGTTAAACGAGTAACACCACGGAACAATAAAAAAAAGCACACACCTTGGTGGTTCATGAGTTTCGAATATCTCTGTTTACTACAGTTAAAGTTTGTGATAATAAAGATGAACTTTAAGCACATGGTTGGGATTATCGCTTTTCCCTGTTCCTATGTGTTTCATGGATGTAAAAACGCGAGCACCTAGGTGAATACAGTTGAACCTATTTTATACGTAATCCAGTTCTAAGAATTTATACGTAAAATTATGTAGGTCCTGGCAAACTATAATTTAGAATCGTGTTAATAGAACCTTGTTTATACGTAATGCATTTATACGGAATGTGCTGTTATACGCATTAAAATCCAGTGAAAAACAGCTCTGTTTTACGTAATTATAATAAGCATACCGCACACGTTATCTTAAAAGAAACTAGAGACGTATTTTCCTTAACTCTGTTGACGGAGACGCAAATTGAGCGGGCGGATTTTGGCCGCGGAAACAAAAGACAAAGAGCGTCAATGTCATTTTAACGAACGAGAAGTAAAGATAAAAATTTTCGGTATCTGGTGTTTACTGTTGAACAGTGCATTTGTCTTTCAATTTTCATTTGCTTTGAATCAGCCATGGAGCACAGAAAAAGGAAATCTTATATACTAGATCAGAAAGTAAAACTCATATGAGAGGAGAATTCAATTCACACTAAACCAAAACCGAAATTGCTTCAGACTTAGGAATTGCTTATACCATGCAATGAGATCATTGCTGATGTGTCCCGAAAACATTGTGCTGATCAAGAAAGCGAACCAGCTTTAAACGAGATCGACATCTTAAAATACATCAATTACATCAGTGTGAAAATATGTCAGTAAGCTCTAAGTTCATTAATAACTTTACAAACTGAGGCGTATGCAGTTAACGAAAGAAAACTCAAACAAGCTAAGCTAACTGACTTCTTTAAAGAAGGACCAGGTTCAAAATAATGCTTTCTTTGTCCATAAATCTGCTATTTGTAAACTTTTACAAATTTAGGCCCAGTGTATTGCTGTTTTACATTCTCTACTACATATAGTAAAGTAGAGGAAGTATTGTATTCCACCCAAAAATTCGATGTTGAGATTTCACCGGAAATATGTTTTGAGGCATTTTAATAACTCGTAAACCATAAGAGATAGAAAAAATCCTACTGCACAAAAAAATTTAAATCTCGCTAAAACACACAATTTCTGTTCAACTTTGTTTTCCAGAATGAACCATTTCGGAGATGTTTCTTGTTATTTGTGTGATTTTTTGAAAACTTAAACTGTCGTGAAATGGAACATCGTTGTTCATTTTTATATGTTAACTGTGCAAACAGGACGGAATTTGAAAGCTTTAAAAGATTTGACTATCACTCAAAGCCTACTGTATTCCCATATTCCACTGTACCTACAAGAAGATAAATAATAACATAATTTGTGCAAATGTTTATCTCAACTAACACGAAGGTATAGGAATAGAGTTTGTAAGAATGGTTAGTACAAGAGTAGAGAACGTCATGTGAGTGCAACACATCAGATTTTTCATGACTGAGGTATATTTTCCCCAAAATGCATTGAAAATATCTCGAACAATTTCACTGGGTCGTTCTGGAAATTGTCTCATTATCCTAAATTACTTTTTTGCTTAGATTTTTCAATAAATTTTAGAATAAAAACTATTTATGAAATAGTTTCGGTACTCTTATGTGACTCAAACTGAATTATTTAAGCAATCGAGAGGTTGAATATATTTGAAAAATAGATTGTTGATGATATAAGATTATTTTACCTGATTTTGGAAAACATTGGAGGAAAGTGTACCTGAAGTAGGAGTTGTAACATTTTGAGCTAAGAAGTAAGGTGTCAGTAGTGTAACGTTTTCAGAACTTAAGTGACCGTTAACTTCTTATTTTTATAATAAGTTGCATAAACACTTAAGGCATAACCCACCCAAATTTAGTTGCCATTCATTCAGTATATATTGGGTAACCATAATTTCATGTGGTAGTTTTCTTACCTTGCTAATAACATGTCAGCGTCCTTAAACTGAGGTACGAGAAAGAAAGAACACAGATAAATGGAAATGGGCATGATGAAGCAATAACACTGTATCAAACAGCTGCAACAAAGTCAGATGAAAATCCTAAATTCTTAAGTAGGGTGAGAGGTGGGGGGGGGGGGGGGGACTGAAGGAGTCTTAGTTACGTTGATAAGAAACTAAGCAGTAATGTACTGTAGTCTCCCATCTGAGGTTACAGATGGTCATTAAATTACGTCGCCACAAAACTAATCAAACAATTTCCAAAAGATTAGTCTGCCTAAGTTTCTCCAAATGCGGTGGAACACCAACCACAGATCTACATCTGTTTGTGCTATTATACAGATGATAAGAATACACCAAGTTTAATCACTTGGTGAAACGCTACGCCGAAGTAAGTTAGCACGCTGTGGCCAGACGACATGTACCGGTCTTAGCAGAGTTTAGTTTGGCGGTTGTTCAGTGCTAGAGACAGCAAATCACATCTGTTTCTGGCATCGAAGCGTGGTCCTCCTCCTATTGTATGGTACCAATCTCTTCTAAGTAAAGTTCGTGGTCTTAGTTGTCCTTACGACAATGAAAACATAGACAGACTGACCAAAATGCCAGCACACATCCCATTTATAAGTCCAAAACGTATCCTGGAAGCCACCAAATTAATGGTAATGAGAGTACAATTAGATTGGCAGATTACTGGAGAACATTTTACAGCAACAAAACATGCACGGCTAATGGTTCCACAGTTATGTACTGAATACTTAGTTTCAACAGGAAGCACTTGAAACCCATCTTGTGTTTAATGAGGGAGTTCTAAGAAACACTTCCAGACAATGAGACTCACGGAAGATCCTTGCAGAAAGTAGTGTCGGGGATGAGAAGACCAGCAATTTTTGAGTACCAGATATTTGACTTCAAGCCAATGCGAACGCACTTATCCAGGAGCTGATATGGACTTCCTACCTGAGGACCAGTAGCAAGAAGAGACTCGCTGACGTCACTTCTCTGTCACTGATGTAAACCATTCTGCGTAATACGGATTTTTTGTTTGAGCGTGACCTTAGTGGTTATGTACTTATTGTGGAGCAAAATAAAGGTGAATTTAAAATTTCTTATACATGTTTCTTGTACTTTTAAATATCTCAGCTGCGAAATACTAACGAGTGCTTTCTTTTGGGGATAGAATTAGTATTTTTGGTCAGTTTAAGCTCTATAATAAATACTTAACAATAACGATGTTGATCGTAAAACAACTTCGCTGGAAAAAATCACCCTAAAAGGATGCTTCTCAGTTAATGGTTTCACATATTTTGCTACTAAGGGTGCACAAACCACTAAAGTAAGAATACTAGACGTAAAATAATATAGTAGAAGTATCAGCATAAATAGTAATATCCATAACGTTTTATATCAACCTAGATTTCCGATAGAAATTTAGCCACAAGTATCCTTCAAGCAGCTTAACAATCCCTCTGTGGGTAGACCAATGGAAGGGCTGCCTCTTCTGAACCTTCAAGCTGGTTCTCACCTATATTAATCCCCAATTATAGTGCTGCCTCTTCCGCCATCTATACATGCGCTGAGGGCTCCGTTCTGTTTCCCCAAACATGGGCCACGTGCTTAAATCCCCGGAGATTGAATGTTCTAACACTAATCCTGTATAAGTAGGAACCATCATCCGGACCAGAGGAGCCTGGTGATTGTGCGGGCAGCTTACAAAGGAGTCCTCGCCCACAGCCTATGGGCAATGATGGTGGCCCCAAAGAGAAGTCTTCGCAGGAAGGAATTAAGGACACTAAGGGTGGAAGGGACAAACGCCAGACAGATTGTTAATAGAGCATACTGGATACTATGAATCGAGGAAACATTGCCAGCAGAGCAAATAATAATAATAATAATAATAATAATAATAATAATAATAATAATAATAATAATAATAATAATAATAATAATAATAATAATAATAATAATAATAATAATAATAATAATAATAATAATAATAATAATAATAATAACAATAACAACAACAACAACAACAACAACAATAACAATAACAATAACAATAACAATAACAATAATAATCATCATCATCATAATCATCATTATAGTAATAATAATAGTGATGATGATGATTTATCGGGATTCTACTGTATTTGTAGAAGATGGCAATTATACTATGTGTAACTCATATGTAACCAATCTTGTATTTATAAGCAGTATTAGCTTTTACTTTAGATTGCGTTGGGGAGTGTAACTTCGTGTTGTTTTTTAAATACACGAGTTCATTTGAACAGCTATTGCAAATTTAACATAAAGATCCTATTATTCAAGATGGATGTATCGAGAAGCGGTTAAAACGCCCGAAATGGTAAAAAATGGCTGTAGCCGTGCTTAAAATACAAAATCTGATGTGTTACAATCACATGACTTTCTCTACTATTGTACTAACCATTGTTACAAACTCGTATTCCTATATCTTCCTCGTGTTAGTTGAGATAAACATTTACACAAATTATCTTATTGTCTGTCTTCTTTTAGGTACACGGGGAATATGGGAATACAGTAGGTTTAGAGTGATAGTCAAATCTTTTAAAGCTTTGAGATTCCGTTCTCTTTGCAGGGTTAACATATAGAAAATGAACAATGATGTTCCATTCTACAGAAGTATAAGTTCTACAAAACTCGCATGAATAACAAAGCATTTCTCCAAAATGTTTCACTCTGCAAAAAAATTTATTTAGACATAAATTATGTATTTTAGCAAGTTCTACGTTTTTTGTATAGTAAGATTTGGTCTAATTCTTACGGTTTACCAGTAATGCAAAAGTCATCCAGAGTAAACAGGACTACATGGTCCAGAAAATTCAAGATATACGTTTCATTTATCATAAAAATATCTCAGATATATGACTTTTAATCAAAATCGTTAGAGCCATTTTAAAAAGAATCAAAATTTTTTAAAAAGCTTCCATGTAAAGGGTAGTTTAGGGTGGAGAAATTTTCTTCAAAATCTTCGTGTCTCACCCTTGAAAGACATTAAATGCCTACTTTGATTTTTAAACGACTCTTCGTTTATAGCTATGCTGTCCACAGACTGACAGACACACAAACACACTTAAACACACAATACTTCTTCTACCTTACTATACGTAGTAGAGAAAGTAAAAAATATGCAAACGTTCACGGTCCCCTCTGCCATGTGATATGGCCTGTGTGCCTCTTTTGCTGTCCTCTCCAACATTTCCATTTTTATGAATATGCTGCAGGCTGCTACAATGGTGAATTATGGGAGCTTTCCCTCAGGGTGCACCTGTGTGGGGTGAGAACAGACAACACCAGTTATTTAGCTGATCAATGTAACACAAACTAATAAATGAGCTGTCTGAAGCAGGAGGTCGACTGTTTGAGGATTAGAATTAAACTGCTTCTAAACCTTAGCACTATAGATTGCAACTATTGAAGTAGCGTATCTGCTAACTTCTAATGTATCAATAAATTTACGGTTTAAAATAACTGTCTCTGTAATCACTATGAAAAGCGCAATTGGCCGTGAGTCTTTGAAATGCTAAGCGGAGAACTACCACAAGGTATGTTCTAACCTGAAGGTGGTCTTTAGGCGCTACAGACTGCCGATCTCTACCGTACAAATGCATCCGAGAACACAGCCTAGGATTAATATAGTGGTTACCTGTGGTCAACATAGCCAAACCTAGAAAGAAATTAGCTAGGAATTCCTACATTACCATAAATTCCCAGTTGGTGTCATCAAGAACTGTCACCACAAATTTGCCAGGAGAAAAGCAATTATCCGAGGATAATGATGCCATTTCCTGAACCCGAAGCTAACATTTAGACCACACATGTAGGAAGAAGATGGGGAGCAATAGCTTCCTGCATTTTAAGGCACACTGGGAGTGAAATTTCGGTCAAAATTGTCAAAAAGTCGAAAATTGTTTTTGTACCTTAAAATGTTTCTGGAACACCGGTGCATTTGGATCAGCTAACATTTTTCATATCCCCCACTCCATGTGGTCATTACGGCCCTTTGAAATAGTGCCCTTCCCTTAACGTACATAGGATGTTCCTATATAAAAGCCTGTTTTTCTCAAAGCTACATTTCTGCACATTCCAAAAGAAGGTCACGCCTGAGTTTTGCTTCAAATTCAATGAAAATTTCCAAAAGTATTCATAAATAGCAGCTAAACAAAACTATGCTTCAATATTGATGTTATCATTAACATGAATTCCAAAAGCTTTTTTTGTATGAAAAAAAAACCAATAATTTTTAAGATTAAACGTTCTTTGTTATTAAAAAAATACGTACAGCATAATCAGCAAATGTGTTTGAAATATCTCTCCAAACTATTGTTACCCATGTTTTAGAGTACCAGTTCTGCCAATATAAATGAATTTTGAAAAGTCAATAGACGCGAGCTCTATTTTGAAAATGTGCCTATTAAATTCATAAAATAATTTGTATATCATAAACGAATTATCCAATTTTAATGAAATTTGGTGTACCTCCTATACTTATATAAATACAAACACAGTAAACATTTCAGAAAAAATCTATCAAGAAATGTGGAACTTTCAAATTTCACTCCCAGTGTCCCTTAAGACATAAACCAAATTTCTTCTATCTGAACCAGTAACATGCACCCAATGCTGTCCATAAACGTTCAAAACGGGAGCAGTGTGTTCATGGCAGAGTTTAGGGATTATGTGCCGCTTATATCGAC
This sequence comes from Tenodera sinensis, assembly GCA_030765045.1. Lineage (NCBI taxonomy): Eukaryota > Metazoa > Arthropoda > Insecta > Mantodea > Mantidae > Tenodera > Tenodera sinensis. The sequence continues at coordinate 23,095,659 of CM060964.1, forward strand.
TTATGAAAGGGAGATAATTAATTACACTTCTGTACACATTAGCGGTGTGTTTATTATCATGGATGGTGATAGATAATTACATAACCCTCTGGTACAGTTATGTTGATGGTAGAGATACATTCACAAACATTAAACAGCTGAGTTCGTTCATATTTGGAATTTGAAAGAGTTACCTGAACTCTATATGGCCTTTACCTATACAAAGCAAGTGAAACAGATTATGTTGGAAACTATATCCATGTCTAATAAGCCAATACTCTGAATGAATGTGTTGTTTCTGTTAAACCCATCATGTCCTTGATTATTATAGTTGTTTAAAGAAATTGAAGCTCTACAGTGTTTAATCGTTTCGGAGGAGCGTACTTCACTGAACTGCTGGGCGCGCCGTCCTAATTTTCAGCCCAAGTTTAGACCATGCACTTCTATTACTTCTTTTCTTTATAGCACTGGGGGAGTTTTCTTGTCGAATCCTTCCTTCACAGAAACTGAACTGGAATCATCAGCAGAAACATGAGATTTGTTAACAGCTGAAACAAATGATCCCTGTTCAGACAGCACGAACAGAAATCAGCGCTGCCTACTTACAGGCACCGCACAGGGTTGCCACGTCTACTGATTTTGCAGATCTCCTGCATTTACTGATCTACTGCTAAAAACTGAACGCACTTCAAAATCTCCTGCTTTTTATGTATTTTACGTAACATCATATAATTCGCTCTTATGAAAAAGATTTTCATGCAAGGCATTTCCCTCGTCTATAAAAACAAAAGATTAATATAATCACCTGTATACATACACAGTATACCACATCTGTTGTTTCTGCATTGCGAACTATCCTTGACTGCTACATTAAACTTCAACATTTCAATTCCACTGAAATAGATAAAGTTGAATACAGGGACCCAAAAGTATTTCTTCCTGTGGAAAACATGTATTTTGGTGCCAAAGTGCAAATATCTCTGACAAAATCATTTCTGCCCGAAAAATATGTAAAAGTTTTCAAATTACGCTATGTTGATTTTTACGTTGAGTCAGTTCGTGGCATACTAAGTCTCTTTTCATTAAGTAATCCTCTTCTTACAATGTTGGAAGTGTTAGAACAAGCTAAAATCAAAACACTTCAGTCCATTGCACCACTTGCTTCTCTGTTTCCTAATTTTGTGAAAGTAGAAGAAATCCAACAAACAGATACAGAATGAAGGCTATTCCGCAATACTGACACTGCATGTGGCAGTAACTCTACAGCGCAAGAATTAAAATACCTATATTATTATTATTATTATTATTATTATTATTATTATTATTATTATTATTATTATTATTATTATTATTATTATTATTATTATTATTATTATTATTATTATTATTATTATTATTATTATTATTATTATTATTATTATTATAATCATCATCATCATCATCATCATCATCATCATCACCATCACCATCACCATCACCATCACCATCACCATCACCATCACCATCACCATCACCATCACCATCACCATCACCATCACCATCACCATCACCATCACCATCACCATCACCATCACCATCACCATCACCATCACCATCACCATCACCATCACCATCACCATCACCATCACCATCACCATTATCATCATCATGATCATCATGATCATGATCATCATGATCATCATTATCATCATGATCATCATCATGATCATCATCATCATTATCACATCATTATCACATCATTATCATCATTATCATCATCATCATCATTATTATTATTGTTATTATTATTATTATTATTATTATTATTATTATTATTATTATTATTATTATTATTATTATTATTATTATTATTATTATTATTATTATTATTATTATTATTATTATTATTATTATTATTATTATTATTATTATTATTATTATTATTATTATTATTATTATTATTATTATTATTATTATTATTATTATTATTATTATTATTATTATTATTATTATTATTATTATTATTATTATTAATATGATCAAATCATCATATCATCATCATTATTATTAGTATTATTATTCCTATTATTATTGTTATATTATGTTATAAATATGTATACACTAAGCAAAATTGCCGGTTAAAAAATCTAGTGTTATTTCCTGCTTTTTCAAATTAAATCTGCTTTTACTTCGGCAGACATAGTAACACTGGCTTCGCATTCCTTACCGTTTGTGGAGTACCTTATTATGTCATGTTTTCATTTTATTGGTTGATACTGTTACCTTCCAGGTGTGTCTCACGCCTTGCATTCTATGTATAGAACCGACAGAGCATACCTATGCTGATTTTGTCAACTAATTTGCTAATTCTGAAGAGGTGTAGCCACCTCCCGCAACTGGAAGGGCGAGGAGGTAATATATCTCCTTTCAAACTGGTGGAAGCCCAATCAGAAAACACGCCCTACAAATGCCCCTACAGACAATCAGGAACTCTATTAATATTTGTACTCTGTGTACAAACAGAGTCAGTGTAGTTACCACTCAAATAGTAGCATTTCCTATTCATAAGTTGTGATAAGTTACTTGCACTCGATATCAATTTATTCTACAAGAGCGTTTAAAGCCCGTACACACGCTTTTCTGGGAATGAATGATTGATATCACAGCCCACATCTGATCCTTATTTCATTGATATTCAGCACATCCCTGCCATGCACACGCTGCCTTCCCAACCCGAAATCACAAGTGTCAAGTCTGGAGATTGTGGTGGCCAGTGCAATGGTCCACAGCGACCAATCCATAGACCAGAAAATGTGTGGTTGAGATAGGCACGAACAGAAGGGGCACAATGTTGTGGTGCGCCATTAGTTATAAGTACCCTCCAAGTCAAATTTGTGGTGGTAGTTCATCATTTACGTGCAACATCATTAGTTACATCTATGAAGTCACTTTTTGGGTCGAATTAGTTACCCCAGCTGCATGCACAGTTACCATTTACCTTAAGGGAATCACGCCCATGCTCCTGATGACTAGAGGGGTTTCAGTTTCCCAGTAAATTGTGTTACGTCACAACACCTTACTCCTAAAAATATATATGCCATAGCAGTGGAAGTATTAAAAGATATGTTACATAGTCAAGGTCTCAGTTTTGGTGTATTTGGTCAGAAATTTGGCACAGGCCCTTACATTTGACAACTTCCACATTAAGATTCACTGAGTCAGACAACCTGTTGGTGAATTTCCTCAGTCTTAGACGAATGGAGGTCGGAATGATACATATCTGTGGTCACTAGCAGTGTCAGAGTAAACAAATAGAGGCATGCTGTTTCACAATACACTGTCACCCACAGAAGGTGAGAGCTCAAGCACATATGACGGTCTTAGTTCCACAAACGCTACCTCCTTCACACATTACGGAGAGGGTTTATCTTAACCATTCCTGCAAGTGCTATCTTATCGACACTCTGCCTAAAGGCACAGGCGTATTATGAAAGTGAAGCTACTGTAATCGTAGGAAATGTTGTAAATATTTTATAAGCACTCAAACTACCATCGGTCTGAGCAAGTAATAGAAACCATACAAAATATAAGCCAAGTTGGATCTAACCCAGGACCTCCAGAAGGCGAGGGATAATATCCACCACCAAGACTCAGTAAGTGTGTAGCTAGTAATTTAACAGGCTATAAAGAAAATTCTGCCAAGAATATTCAGACAAAAGTAGATGACCATGAATGAGAAGTGTAATTGGAACTCAAGAATTCAATTCTGCAGCTGGGATTTGAACCACAGACCCTCCGCTTAGCAGGCGGTTGCTCTGACCATTAAGCTACTGTGACAGCCTGCCAGAATGACATTAAATTCATATTTTTCGCGGTAAACCACAAAGGCAGTCTCATATCAGAGACAGTTACCCCAATGGCAACTTACTACCGTAAGTACTTTATGTCCCGGAATTAAATAGCCTTCAGGTGGTAACTATCATTTATTTATGCAATAAACTTACTGTTGGTGTTTTTAAATACACAAGCCATCGTGGGCAACGTTTGAGAGGCAGAATAGTAACTGCAAAATTCAGTACCAGAATGACATTGAATTCTCCAAACAATTCATATTTCTCCCGGTAAACAACACATCAGAGACAAATATAATGAAATATGAATTGGCAGGTTGTCAAGTAGCTTAACGGTTAGAGCACCCGCCTGGTAACCGGAGGGTTTGTGGTTCAAATCCCAGTTGTGGCATTGAACTTTTCAGTTCCAATTCTACCTCTCAACCATTGCCCATACACGGCTTGTGTGTTTAAAAACACCAACAGTATATTTGTTGGCATAAATAAATAAATAAGTCAATAAATAAATAAATAAACAAACAAACACAAATAAATAAATAAATAAATAAATAAATAAACACACAAAGAAACAAATAAATAAATAATAAGATGAGCATAAATTTGAAGGTAACCTTTAACTTTCATAAGCACACAATGATATTGCAAAGGCAGTTCTCAGAAATACACCTTTGTACACTTGCCCCAGAGCAACACCTTCGTGGCTTTAGTTACTTGTGGAGCCAGAGAAATTTTTTTTCTCGAGGGAGAAAGTATCGGAGATTCCTGATATTTTTATTCGCACAATGCTAAGCCGCTTCTGAGACTGCAAAGGGCGAAGAGTATATTTCTGTGAAAATCGCTTTGTGCACGTAGCAGACATAAAGTAAGTTCTTTCTTAACAAGGAAAGCGCTTGAAATTTTCCAGGAACAGCTTTGCCCTGAGGCTTACGACAGAAGAGATTCCCACGCTACTCAGCCTTCTTGATGCTATTAGTGTATATGTGTAAGGGGCAAGTAGACTGAACGGGCCCACAGGATCGCACAGACTGGGCTTAACAAAAGAATGCTTATGCATGGTAACCTTCAACAGCTTGGCAGCACACATCGTATTTTCTACTCAATTTGTTAACTCAACTATCTCTCCCCTAAGAAAAAGATCTCACTTTACAAACGGATATTTATTGTTAAAGATCTGGGGATTTTCTCAATTCCATTCTGATATATAACTGCTCCTCGCTGTTATATAATAAATAATTAGGAAAATATTGAACTATTAATTTTAAAACAGTATTCTTTGGCTTTCAAGGACTGTAAGTACGCGATATTGCACAGTTGCAAGGAACGTAGCAAATGCAGTAGTTCTATCATATCATCGCCGGACACACGGATTAATTGAATTTCAAGAAAAACAGGAAGAATACGCGAATATAGGAAATATTGGAGGAAACAAGCTGAAAAAGCGTGTTATTATATTAATTTATTTGATACCCATCTGCGTAAAAAGGCTAAAAATTACAAAATGGCCAAAACTGGATTTTTGTTTTATCAAATAGCATAAATCTTCTGCTTTATTTTGATATGCTTTTTACAGCCTTACGGCCTTTTTATCTATGCCACATGGCTGTCTAACTGATTGCTTGTAAGTGGTCCTGTCCATTTAAATCCATACAGTTCCATTATCCTTGCTATGACTTCAAACTTAGTTTTTCCATGCTTTTAGTTTTAGCACCGTTTGCTCTTTAAAATGCTCCACACGATGCAATTTTCAGTACTTATGCATGAAATTTGGTGTATCTGCTTAGAAACAACATTAAAAAGAAATGATGAGATAATTTTTTCATAACGTGAATAACTGCTGAGTAATTAAATATTAAACTTAACATTTTGAAATTTAAATGAAAAAAAATAATGAATTTAAACTTCAAAATTTATTTTTATCTAAACTAATAACAAGATTAAGAAATTGTGTCATCAATTTGCTAAAATTCTATTACAGGACAAAACTGAAAATTATTAAGATTTTCAAATCAAAATAGCATCATGGGGAACCATTTATACAAATATTTAAAAAAATATAATAAAATATTAATATGTTAGCAACTAATCTGATTAAATGTGTGAAAGTTAGCACAGTTACTCCTCACTATACAGCAATTGTTGTGTTAAAATTTCAAATCAATCCAATGAAAACTGTAGATTTTCAAAATTTCACAGATGGGTATCCTTAACTTCCTTGCTCAAATTCACAAAACTTAACAATGCAAAGAAAAGAATAAGAATGTAACAAAGATGGAAGAATGTGATGGAGCAACAACAACAACAGAACAAATGCGACATACAAATAAAAAATCAAGGGGAATATGGGAATACAGTAGGCTTTGAGCCTTAGTCAAATATTTTAAAGCTTTGAGATTTCGCTCTCTTTGCACGGTTAACATAAAAAATGAACGATGTTGCATTTGAGGAAAGTTCGAGGTTTCCGAAAATGACACAAATAACAAGGAATATCTCCGAAATGGTTCACTCTATAAAAATTATTTAAATATATTGTGTGTTTTAGCGAGATCTACATTTTCATAGTAAGATTTTGTCTCTTACGGTGTGCCAATTATGCAAAAGTCATCCAGAGTAAATAGGATTACATGGGTTATAGCCAGAAAGTTCTAGATATATATTTCATTTGCCATCAAAGTATGTCAAAATGTGGTATTTTAGTCAAACTCGATAGAGCCATTTTCAAGAGAACTAAAATTTTCGAAAAATTTCCCATGTAAAGGGGAGTTTAGGGTGGAGCAATTTTCTTCAGAATCTTCTTGTCGTAGATATTAAACTGAATTAGAAACTTTGGTTTTTAACTGCCTTTTCGTTTTTGAGTTATGCTGTCCACAGACAGACACACAGACTTTTTTCTATAGATACTTTTTTTTGGATTCAGGGTGTCTCAAAACTTATATTTCCGGTGAAATCTTGATAACGAATTTTTGGGTGGAATACAATACTTCCTCTACTTACCAGTAGAGCATAAGTCTAAGATAATAAAAATGCTTACAGAGGTTGATTAGTATAAGTTTTGCAAAAACATATAAGAATACGAAGGTTTAAAAATAAGATTAGCAAATTTAAGTGAAAGTTTAGATTGCTATCAAAATGATTTTGTTCTCCACTGAAATGCTGATGTTTGTTTACCACTAACCCTGCCTCTCCTGAACACTTTTATCCACTGAGTATAGGCATCTTCATAGTTCTTCAATGCCATTATTGCTTGCTGCCTCCTTTGCCAGGTATAGTTGCAGTTTAACAAGCTTTTTAGCCCAACTTTGCAAGCTTTTGTAAAAATAGCTTACCATGTTATTTACTGCAGCTTTAAGCTATGTTGCATAATACTTTGCTTTATGCTAGTTCCTAATATCATCTCTTACCAAACAACGAGGTGTTCCTAGAGCCGGCTCTGATGCAATACTATCACACCTGTCTTGGTGTCAGTTCATCAGTTTTTTATTTCCCTCAACACCAACGTAACCTGGCATCCAGATGCGTAGAGTAACTTATTTCTGACGTAGCTTCGGTAGTAATTATGGGACATCACTTAGGATTTCGAAATAGTTAATCACTTAAAAGAATTGAAGGAATATTCCGAGCAGCTTTTTCAGACGTGAAGTAACCCGCCAACGTTACGTTGAGGTTGGTCACGGGTCTGAACCGGTTTCTGGATGTAAACAAATCGGTCGCTTGGTCGGTTGTTGTAATGTTTTGGGAGATGACTCTGATTGGCCTACACTCTCACAGTAAACATGGAAGGACACGGCGTGGTATTTGTTTACGCTCACGAGACACCACACTACAGTGTTTATGTACTGACCTAGTGAAAGTGACACCCACATAATCTGTAATGTTGCCAGCTTCTTTTCAACAAAAGTAAAATATCTCCGTAGGAAATGGTCAGAGACAAAAACATAAGATACAAAATGTGTTCTAAATACCAAGATCTATCCCTGGTTTAAATTAATGTAATGACTTTCCTTCCATCCTGTATTTTATGGGTGTTATTGTCCCTGTTTCATAAGGTTTACTATGTTCTTAGAGGTGGAAGGAAAGTAGTATAAGCTAGTATAATGAAAATAAAGGAGACAATAATAGTTTTAATTCCATTGCAGCAACAATCGGGAAGCAAAGCGCCTTGCGTTTCTGTTATGAAGACACTTCTTTTTTTCAGCTATTACGGGTACAAGAAAGGTGGCGCGGACTTCTTTGTGTAAGGCTGTAGCTGATTCACAAAGGATAGCACTCATTACGACTACAAAGGGTGCTGTTTTATTAATCCTTTGTGCTGAATTACTAATTCGCAATGGAGAACACTTACTGCGTCTCGTTTGCCGCCGTGAAGTGATACCTGTGCCTCTCTAGACTTTGTTACTTGGACTTTATCTCTCTTAGTTCTTCCTCTAAACAATTACCGCACGCAAAATTTATCTTGATTCCGTTTACCTCACACAACGGTTAAACGGATTGTGCGCACCTTACCCCTAGAGGTACACGATTTAATTCTGTCAAGTATAGGATCTGTACACCAGACTCCAAGCTTTCAAAAGTAAAAGATCAGGAGAAATTACAGAACGCCATAGCCTATCATCCCACCACTGATTAAGCTATCCATCGTTAGCCGTTTAGAGCTAAAGTTAGCATACTTTTTGGTTCCGCATAATGAACACAGTCCTGTTACCTATTTTGCACCTATAAATAGAGGCAGTGTCATAATGCCTTTAATATGTATGCATTGTAATTTATAAATTATAAAATAAAATAAAAGTAGAAATAAAGAATATAATAAAAGCCTAAATTTAAACACAAGCACAAATATCTAATTTCCAATATATTTATTACACAGTTTAAATACTTAACACAGAATATATATTTTATTGCTATTTACTTATTTATTATTTACTGATATCCAATAATTAATAACTGACTTCCAAATACTCTAATTCAACAATTACGTATTACATGTGTGTACTGATATCCGGTGCAAATTATAGACCTCCCCTATGCAATATACATGGAGCTGTTACTTCAAGATATTAGAGACGACCTATGTTCGACTCCCCAGTGACTGAACCCTCCGGAAGAAGAGGCTACGTCGGGTATATTTCGTTTCGCCGCTACGTCACGAAAGAAAGTAAAGTGAATGTGAAAGCAAAGGGAAGTGACTGAACATTAGAACTAGTTCGCATTAGTGATATGAGAGTAAGTTCAGGGAAGCCTCAGGGAGAACTGAATTAGGTTATAAATAATAATAATAATAATAATAATAATAATAATAATAATAATAATAATAATAATAATAATAATAATAATAATAATAATAATAATAATAATAATAATAATAATAATAATAATCCCCTGACAACTGGAATATAATATATTACTTTCTCAAAGGCTCTAAATACTATAACTTCAATAGATAAAAATAAGAAAATAAAGTACCTTGGTGTAACATTTAGAGGAAATTAAACTAGATGGGAAAACAAATTCTAAATGATCCGAATAAAAGCATCAGCAAATTAGTTACTTCGACTCTACTCAGACCTGAGCAAAAATTAAAATGCACTAAATCAATATATTTTGCCAAAAATAATATATCCTGCTCCTTTGTCTTTTCGTTTTTGAGTTATGCTACCCACAGACACACATACGGAACTTTTTCTAAAAATGCTCTTTTTTGGATTCAGGGGGCCTCAAAACATATTTCCGGTGAAATCTCGGCATCGAATTTTTGGGTGGAATACAATGCTTCCTCTACTTATCTAGTAGAGAAAGTGAACATTGTTATATATCTTTATAGAACCTAATAGATGAACTGAGAGTTCTTTCTTTAGTTAAATTGATAAGTAGGCTATACCTATACCCTAATTTATGGGCAGCTATCGTGATGGATTTTCCCCCTCTTCTATATTGATTTTATCAGAATAAAATTATTACCACTTTACTTTTTCTCAGTTCAATTTTGTACTTCTTGCATGATGAAACTTTTGGAGTAGGACGCCTGAGTTATTAAAATTTTAAATACTGTTAATTACCTCAAACAGAAGGTGTATTAGCTTTTACGTTAGAAACTTTTATGTTTAAGATTTTACTTCGTAGTTTTATATTTATGATATGTCGGAAAAAATCACCGAGAAGCTATAGCAAAAGAAAAACCGAGAGTAAGAGCAAAGGTCACTAGCAGTACATGCCCTCCAGGGTTTCTGAAATCCTACCACTGCTATTGCACTCTAACATTTCAAAGGAAGGGATGAGATACGCTGCTGTAGCAAGATAAGGGAAACACTTTCTGTGTTCCTTGAAATCCGAGTACGAACACAAAATTTTCTTACTAAACCTGCAACATTCAAAGAATAAAAGCGGAGAACGAGAAACATATAATTTAAAAGCACGTGTTCAGAAGTGTAAGAAAACCTGCCATTGGCAGACAAAAGCGGGGTTGGGAGAGGGAGAGGGGAGGAAAATAAGTTTTCGTGTATAAAGAAGTACAGTTTTGGATAAAGATGAGCTTCCTAGTTCCCCTCCTAGGGCTGCTATAAAACAGTCACAACACTGATCAAGAAATGTTCTTATAATACGCACTACCCTTTTTAGAATATTTCGAATGTTTATAGTGCTGCTTGCTCTCTCAAAATGCTTGCATATTAGCATAAAGAACTTCAGGTTTTTGCAGAGTTGTTAAATATATAATTCCAATCTGTAAGGTGCTTACGCGTATGCTGCTGCCATAATACATGTAAATGATACTTTGGTGATTCAATACAGAACAGAAACACTTGAATGAAATTAAAATAGTCTATCAAATTCAAATGGCTTTAGAACTAGCACTTATTTTTTGAAACGTTACGATGAACAGTAACAAAAAAGTGCTCAGGCATTCTAAAGCATAAGGATTCTGGTGATATTTTAGTTAGAAATAAAAACATGTGTGGGGCTTTCATTGTGTTGTAATATATTTATTATTTTAATTCCAACAAAAAGATAAAATTTTAAGATGCAAGGCCCTGAAAGTTACGAGTAGAGTTGTAAAACTACCGTACTATCATAAGAGTGTAGACTGCGGTAGTTTTCCTAATAGAAGTGTTCAGTTAAGGAACTACCCGCATTATCTGTACGTTAGGTGTGTTGCATACCTATCGGGCGAAACCTCCTATTGATCGCGTTGTTTACGTTAGTGATCCTGTTTTACTAAATTCCTCTATAACCGAAAGCGTTGAACTTTGAATCTTCTCGAAACTGTGAAAGGGCATATAAAGGACCGCTTAACCTACGGAACATTAGTGCATTCAAAAACATTTGCAAGCTCCTCTAAGTATACTACAGTTTAAATCGAAGGCACTGGTGATATTTTGAACCCAAAAGTACAATTTCTACTTTCTCTACTGGTAAGTAGAGGAAGTATTGTACTCCACCCAAAAATTCGATGTCGAGGTTTCACCGAAAATATGGTTTGAAACCCAAAACAGCATTTTTAGAAAAAGGTCCGTGTGAGTGTGTGTCTGTCTGTCTCTGTGTATCTGTCAGTCTGTGGATAGCATAACTGAAAAACGAAAATTCGATTAAAACCAAAATTGCTATTTAAATTTGATGTCTTTCAACGATGCTACACGAAGATTTTGAAGAAAATTGCTCCGCCCTAAACTACCCATTATATGGAAAACGTTTTGAAAATTTTGATTTTCTTCAAAATGACTAACAATTTTCATAAAAATGTAATGTTTAAGATACTTTTGTGACAAATGAAATCTATATTTTAAATTTACAGGCTATAGCCTGTGTAGCCCTGTTTACTTTGAATTGAATAACTCGTAAACAATATCTTACTGTACAAAAAATGTAGATCTCGCTAAAACACACAATTTTTGTCCAAATGCAGTTTTTGTAGAGTTGATCCATTTCGGATATATTCCGTCTTATTTGTGTGAGTTTCGGAAAACGTAAACTTTCGTCAAATGTAGCATCGTTGTTCGTTTTTTATATGTTAACCGTGCAAGGAGAACGGAATCTCAAAGCTTTGAAAGATTTGATTATCACTCACAGCCTACAGTGTTCTCTTATTCCCCTTGCACCGAAAGTCACGTGAGTGCAAAACATCAGATTTTTTTTTTATTACAGTGACCAAAGTCATGATCACACTTTTTGGTGATCATTTTGTTTGATTTTCTCATTAACCCTTTCATGCCTGAATTATTTTGCTACATATGCCGTTCTTCCTCTAATTCGAAACCGGTTTAGATTAGGCGGTCTGGAAGACCTTCAGTCAAATGTGCCTGTGGTAAAGGACGGGGAGGGCCCACGTAAAATAATCGGTGTGATGGCACGCGTGGATGATGACGGGGTATCATTTGACTGCGGTTGCATCGATTTTGCTTCTTTTCTTTAAAAAGAACACTACAATATAAATTATAAAAAAAGTAATTTTTTACAATTCAAACCGTCTCAAATATGTATTTTTAATTGGTGACAGACAGTATAACAAGAATATAGCAGGAAAGAAAGTTAAAACTAGTACATATAGGAAAAAAAGCTTCTGTATCTTATAAGACACACCAGGCATGAAAGGGTTAAATGTTTTATTTCGGTGTATTCTACAATATGTTTCTTTTAATACCAATGCTACCGGCAATCCTAACACTTACTACGTCAATTGTGCACTGCAGTTTTGCTAGAGTTCAACTCTAGACCCAGCCTTTCTGCTTTACAATATTGTGCACGTTGTTTCCCTGCAGCTTATATTACAATACGAGTGACATTTGAAAGAGCCTGTAGTTCTTAGCAGAGATTTACTCCAGCATATGCAGGTGTTTCTGAGTCACCTGAACTTGTTAAAGTTTGAGCAATGCAATATGGAATCTGATCGTGCATTGAGGCTAGCTTACTTCTGAAAGGTCCTTTGGTACAGAATAAGGCCGAATATTGGAATATTGGCTGGTGTGGCTTGGACAGGAACAGGAGAACTATGTCACTATAACATAGCCATGAATATTCGATGAAAGCTGTATTATGTATGCCTTTATGTAAATTCGAGGGCACACATACCCACTATTGGAAAACGGATGGCAGAAGTATTGTTACAGAATTGAGTTACAGGCTAAACTATTAAAATGGTCCTTTGTACGTTCGTTTTCTATAACGTTGCTTTATTAACTGCTAATGCAATAATCACGCCTTATTGCTGGTAACGGAGGGATTTAACAGTGGAGTGTCTATTGGACCTTCAGTTACAGGTTCAGAGCATTATGGCTATTTTACTTCAGTGGGTACAGAGTAACAAAACATATTGCTACGCTCCTTATACCCTGTCGTTTATTGTTACGACTGTTCTGCAAAATATTCTTCATGCATCTGATATGTTGCACTCACATGACCTTATCTACTCCTTGAGTCATAAGTTTTGGTCAGTTGAGCTGGAAGGAAGAACGGGCACTGATGAGAAGGCAAAGAGGTCAAGTACACGACAAAAGCATATGGAAAGACGTCAGGAGGAAGTTAATACACAGGAAATTGAATCTGACTGCCTTCTCTAAGCCACACAAATAAAATAAAATCGAATTGTCTTAAGAAGAAAGGAAAGGCTAGGAATGGCGTGGTTTTGACTAGAAGGATAAAGGGCACATAAAAATGCTGACTTCTGGCAGGAGAATATGCCCATTTAGAGGTTGTGAGAGAATCAGAAAATCATGAAATTTGCAGAGAAAATAAGTACAGCCAGAAGGGAACGAAATTGCTATCTACTGGTCGACCATGAGAACTAGCAAGATATGAATTCAAAAAAGCGTGTGTCTGTTAGACTGTGGATAGCATAACTCAAAAACGAAAAGTCAGCTAAAAACCAAAGTTGGTATTTAAGTTTAATGCCTTTCAAAGGTGTCATGCGAAGCTTTTGAAGAAAATTCCTCCAACCTAAACTACCATTTACATGGAAACTTTTTCGAAACGTTTGATTTACTTGAAAATGGCTCTAATGATTTTGATTACAATGCCATATGTTTGAGATATTTTTATGACAAATGAAATGTATATTTTGAATTTTCTAGCTATAGCCTATGTAGTCCTGTTTACTCTGGATGAATTTTGAATAACTCGTAAGCCGTAAGAGATAGACCAAATTTTACTATACTAAAATGCAGACCTTGCTAAAACAATTTAGAACTCGAAATATTTTTTGGAGTAAACCATTTCGGAGATATTCCTCATTATTGGTGTAAGTTTTGGAGATCTTATACTTCTATCAAATGAATTTTAGATCTCGCTAAAACAAAATTTATGTCCAAATAACTTTTTTGTAGGGTGAACTGTTTCGGAGATATTCCTTGTTATTTGTTTCAGTTTCAGAAAACTTAGAACTTTCGTCAAATACAACATCGTTGTTCATTTTTTTATTTGTTAACCGCGCAAAGAGAACGGAATTTGAAAACTTTAAAATATTTGACTATCACTCAAAGCCTACTTTATTGCCATATTGCCGTTGCACCTACAAGTAAATAAGCAATAAGATAATGTCTGCAAATGTTTATCTCAACTAACACGAAGAAGATTGAAGAATAAGAGTTTATAAAAATGATTAGTACATAAGTAGAGAAAGTCATGTGAGTGCAACACATCAGATTTTTTTCTTCTTCCCTTGCCTCACATTCAATTTATGTCTTAAAATGCATATGGGTCAATAATCTATACGCTAATTGTCCGTATAATAGTCTTACTACACCAATAAAGATACCTCCATCCGTCCAAGTTATGAAAATTACTTTGTTAATTATTTACACCAAAATTCCACAAAAATCCTAGACAATTTGTGACTCTAGGGAACTCCAAAGGAGCAAGCAAACACAATGAAAAAATGAGTGCGGGTAAACTTATTGTGTAAACATAAAAAAGTGTCCAAAGCCGATACGGCGGTTGAGGCGTAAGCCTTGTGACTAATTAATTATCTCAAAGTTAACAATGCTACTGCAATATGATCATATGTCCTAGAGAACATGACATTGTGGACATATCACTAGATGGCGGAGTGATATATGGTTATCGCTCCTAAGCCAATGGTAATCCAGTGCTAAGTTAACCCCAAGCTGACTGGTTTAAGCACACAGCGACCTCTATTCTCGCCTGTCAGTGTACGACACCATTTTGATAACCAAAATGAAGAAAACTTTGTTTAGCATTCTGCTGACACAGTGGAAGGTGTACTCCATATTGATTTCAGTAAATACAGCACATGTCTGTTTTAGAGTAGGAAAATGTAAGAAAGGTGCCCAGGGCAGACCAAGTAGCCAATGGATTTTATATTTTTCCATATAATGTTCCAAAAAGCCCATCCCTAAATGTCCACTGCATCTCTATAGACACGCATGTATTTCTTAGATATTATTTAATGCATTGATACATCATGTATGCGTAGATGAATTGAAGAGGGAGATCTGGCTCTTTATTGCCAACATTACATGGAATTCTTGTAAACATTATTTATTGTGTGGCTTCCAGATGGCAGTATCGTAATTTCGGCAATAAACACAGATATAGGTTGCTTACCACCCTCAGGAGGAACGGATGAGGTAGAGGAGCCGCAGGGAGGCCAGCTGACATGGATGCGCAGAGATCGCTTGATGACCCGGACACACCGGCGGGCTGTTCCCGAAAGATGGAGTCGGGTAGAACTGGATCACTGAGGCGGCTCAGAGAAGCCTGCCATCAGGCAGGGCTGAAAAGAACACTCCAACGAGTGAGTGTGAGTGTGTTGGGTTTAAGAGCCCGTCGACAACTTGGTCATTAGGGCCCCACATTCCAACGAGAAAGCATCTGCCCCACCTGTCCAACACCGCACAACCCCTAAGCGCACCTAAAAAAATTAAAGGGCAAGCGAAATGATAGAAAATGAGGGAAAGGAAATTCGTGATAGAAGAGGAACTATCCCGGCGTCCGTCTTGCAACCAGGCAAAATCACGAAAAACCCAGAATTGCCGGACACATGAATCGGTTTTACATCGGTTTAATCATGGTTTTACATGAGTCAACATATCCCTGAGTGGCTCAGTTGGTTAGACGCTGGCCTACGGATCCCAAGGTCGCGGGTTCAAACCCGGCCCAGACCGATGGTTTTTAAGTGTGCTTAAAAACGACAGCTCCATGTCAGTAGATTTACTGGCATGTAAAAGAACTCCTGCGGGACAAAATTCCGGCACACCGGCGACGCTGATGTGATCCTGGCAATTGACAGCGTCGTTAAACAAGAAAATATATATATATTTCTTCTGTGCTAATTTTTCCCATACCGACTCGTTAAATTCATGTTTCTCTACATATAATATGCTTCAGATACATATAGTTCAGTGTGTGTCCTTGCCTCGGGTGTTAGGTGCTGTCAAAAGTCAGAATTATATTTAAACCCCCAGTGTATTGTAATGCCTTAGTGAAAAATTCATAATCGCTCAATTAAGGACCATAAACACACCCATTTTTCATCATACTTTCGTTGGAGTCTGAAATTGATGTTACAGAAAAAAGTAGGAGCGAAGAGAACAGCTGAAGGAGCAAAGAGAGAAATAAGCTCACTGAAAAGAACTTTCGTCTGGTGTATACAAGCACTAGGAGTATGTTGACAAAACAAGCCGCCTAGATGCACTGATGTTTTTCTGCGATTTCTTCTCACGTGTCTCAGAGTTTCTCTGTCGACTGCAAGGAAACGTACGGTTTTAATCTGCCACAAGTAGCTTCCGTTCGTTCATTGCACTTTCTCAGTTCACCAACGCCTCTTATGTCTGCATTGTCTTCCTCCATTCCCGTTTTATACCTTGAGATTTTCTCTACGCAAAGTTTTGACCTTTTCTTCGCCTTTTTATGTCTTATTCCTTCAGTGTTATATAGACCATCATAACTTACAACGTACAGTAGTAAGTAGTGTTTTTATACTTGTATATTCTTTGACAATAATTTAGTAACACACTCAGTTCCTATCTAAGGGATGACTTTTAATGGCCCTGGAAGTGCCTAATGCTAACTTAGAGGTAGATAAGTAGCCTAGGGTTGATCACTCGTGTTCCTATGACAGTGGGAAGTCCAGATAATTGGATTGAATTGAAGGATAGATTCCAAGAACCAGACAAATAAAAAAAACTCAATTTTCAGAAACCTAAAAAGGAGTCTAGCTTCATTTGTATTCAATGACACAAATCATTATCAGTTTTATACTATTTGATCATTAGTATGTTTTTATTCTAAATAAAATAAAAATATATTTTGGTGATATACTTGAGAAAACATGAAAAAATGCTTGGACTTGTATGTTGTTTGCAGAAATGTTAACAAAACTAAACAAAAAGTACTATTTAATCCTCAAATGTGAATATTTGATACATAATTGGTGTCACGTCATGCATAAACCGCATCTGTCGTCCTTCTACAAGCACAACTCCTCTAATAGCACGAGTAACTCATTTTGCAGGAATCAATGATACACAGCACCTGTTAATCTGTTCGGTAAAATGTATGGTCCTAGGAGTCTGTCGCCCACAATTCCTGCCCAAACATTGGGATTAAAGTGATCCTGATACTTAAACTAAACCTCCCTTAACTTGCCTGCGGTTGAGCACCCCTGGGAAATAACAGAATAGAATTTCAAGTAGTCTCTTAAAAACCGCTTAAACCCGTTTTCTCTTTTTCAGTCACGACGTAACTAGCGGTGTATCTGGAAATATGTGTATATGAGGACCTTTTAGAATCAAAATATATACATTAAATGTAAGGACTTCCATATTTGGGGTTCTGAGTCAATTAGAGACAGCCATACAGAGGAGTTATAAATCGCGATTACTGCTTAAGTAGCACGTGGAAATGCATGTTTTCTTCCAAGTGTACGTAACTTTGAATATTCTTGAAATTTCTTGTGTATTTATTTAAGTGAAATGTTGGTCAAAATGTTCAAATAGTCGAAAATTGTTTTTTACCTTAAAATGTTTCTGGAACACCTGTGCATTTGGATCAGCTAACATTTTTCATATCCCCCACTCCATGTGGTCATTACGGCCCTTTCAAATAGCACTCTTCCCTTAACGTACACAGCATGTTCCTATATAAAAGCCTGTTTTTCTCAAAACTACATTTCTGCACATTCCAAAAGAAGGTCGCGCCTGAGTTTTGTTTCAAATTCAATGAAAATTTCCAAAAGTATTCACAAATAGCAGATAAACAAAACTATGTTTCAATATTGATGTTATCATTAACATGAATTCCAAAAACATTTTTTTTGTATGAAAAAATCAATAATTTTTAAGATTAAATTTTCTTTGTTATTAAAAAATGTGTACAGCATAATCAGCAAACGTATTTGAAATATCTCTTCATACAATTGTTACCCATGTTTTAGAGTATCAGTTCTGACAATATAAATGAATTTTGAAAAGTCAAGAGACGCGAGCTACATTTTGAAAATGTGCCTATTAAATTCATAAAATAATTTATATATCCTAAACGAATTATCCAAATTTAATGAAATTTGGTGTACCTCCTATTTTCATATAAATACAAACACAGTAAAACTTTCAGAAAAATCTATACAGAAATGTGGAACTTTCAAATTTCACTCCCAGTGTCCCTTAAAATGGAAGTAAAGCTTCGATTTACACAGTCTGCATGATCCTTCGCTTATTTTCTTTTCTTTCTTATAGCTTCAAGCATTTCGGATAAACTCATGAGAAAAATGTATTACTGTGTTATTGAAAAACATTGGCAATTTTCCTCCTTTACCAAAATTATCGTATTTACTTGTTTCATTTGTCCTGTGTTAACAAGGAACATTCCACTCAAGTATACCTGTGGAACTGAAACGTGTCTAGCTCAAGGTGATATTTAGGCCTGTTTTACAAGATTAAACTTTGAACAGTGTCTAAAGTTTAGTGCGCTAAAGGAATGAAATAATAGATGTCCACGCCATGAGGTACCGCCTCATTGCGCACAGCACACTGCTAACTGATTAAAACTTCAGAGCTGGAAAACAGTTCTTAATATAACTCGATCGAATCCGTTTCTGTTTCTGAGAAGAATGACGTCACAGCCAGCAGCTTCAACCAGTATCGAACTAGTGATGCATTTAGCGCAGCCATGGGCAAAACCGGGTCAACTGGGCTACTCCACTGAAACGGGTTCTTGCCTCACTCCACCGGCCATGGCTCCCCTTCGCTGCTGTTCAGCTTCCGATAGTGGCGGGTATGTCTTCGTGGCGACGCCTGTTTCTAAAGAGCGACAGAGAGAATTTTTTGTCAGTTACAAAAACAGGAAAGTTTGCTGTTTAATATGCGGATTTGAATTTGCAAATATAAAGCATTACAATATCAAATGCCACTTTGAGGAGAAGCATAAAGCAAACTTTGGTGATCTTAAAAGTATTTATTTACATTTTCAAAGATTAGTTCCTGAATACTCGTATTTGTAAACGTGTAAAGGGACGATATGATTCTACCTTTTAGGAGTTTAGTTTCTTATTAGTTTGTTTAATATTAGCTAATGCATTTCGTGTTTCAAAGTATGAACACAATATTGAGTTTAAAATCAAAACATGTATTACGCTGATCAAATAGCATTAAGATATTGTTAACGCTAAATAGCAATGGAACTTTACTGCTTTATTCATTGCGAAAGAGAAACAATTTAGTTTTGTTAAGGTAGCGTAAGAATATTGCATATATAAGATAACGGAAGGCATATAAAGCAAATAGTTAATAACTGCGTGAAAAATATTACTGCCGCGCAGGTGGAACGAAACCACCTGACTTGCCCACCTCTGTAGCGTGGTGGTAGCGTGCCTGCCTCACGTCCAAGAGCTCGCGAGTTCGAATCTCGCTTAGGGTGAGTTTTCCGAATAAGGTTTTTTCCGAGTGAGTGAGTGTGTGGTGTTTAAGGGTCCGTCGACAACTTGGTCATTAGGGCCCGGAGTCCAAACGTAAAATCACTGCAGCTCACATGTTAAAATGTCACCCTTAAAAGGCTAAAATGTGAAAATTAAAATAAAGACAGGGAAATCCAACTATTAAAATTTCACATTGAAAAAGACCAGAAGTTAAAACTTAAAATTGTTAAAAGTTAGCAGTTAAAGCAGAACAGTAAAAACAGGAGAATTAAAACGTTAAAAAGCAAAAAAACTGAAACACCCTAAAAAGCTAAAACCTCCGAAATAAATTACACCTTACACTTGCTTACAAAAATCAATATTTCCAACAAACCACACTGCACTGACATCTACTGGGTAATTGCCTAAAGCTGAGCACAGTGTAAGATCCAGGCCGAGGGACTGGCACTCACAATCGCATCGCGGGCAATCAAGAAGGACATGGGCGACGGAGAGTGGAACATTGCACGCCGCAGACAGGCGCTGGATCACCACGCAGGTTTTTTCCGAGGTTTTCCCTTATCCTAAGAAGAAGAATGTCTGGTAACTTAAAGGTCTATGGACCTCGGGCTTACTTGAGCATCATTTCACCCATTTCATTCATTCGCTGTCCGATATGACGCTACGTTGGAGGACGCTAATTTAAAAAAAAAAAAAAAAAAAAAAAAAAAAAAAAAAAAAGCATTGTTCTTGTTGCATCAAAACAATCTTCGTCACTCGGCAAGAGAATGTGGGGTACGGCAAGTTCAATTTCTACCTCTCCTCTCGTGTCCATGCCTGATTTAGCGTTTAACTGCATTAGGCACCACAGGCGATGGGTACTGATGATACATGAAATGAAATTATAATTGGGAAGGGAATTTTGGAAAGAAAACGCTCCAGGCTCCCCGGTATTTGCCAATAATGAGTACTGAAGAAAACATGGAGAGGAACTGACAAGGAGTAAGGTCCTAACGGGATTTGATCGCAGACCTCCCGTTTACGAGTTCGTGCCTTAACAGTCTAGGCTAGCCGTGCCAATTTACAGCTTTCAGTGTATAGACTTTTGCAAAGCATGAAAACCCTCAAAGAGGACCGCTCCCCTGCCACTGTTTTGTAACCATTAGCAAATAAAAGGCGACCCTCATCAACAGGGTGAGAGGAAATGTAGCCCCTTTTCAACCGCAAAGCTTGTAAACCCATACCTGAAGGTAGCGTTGTCTTTGGCAGAGGAGTAGGGCAGGGTCGTCATGTTTTGAAAGAAAGTAAACGTAATTCATAATTTATGTAACTTATGAAGGTTTCAAAATAAGGATGTTAATTACCTTCAACTTGTCTGAGTGAGAAAGCGCAACAAATCCTGCAAATGGTCGCTCATTTGGCTGACCAGCGTACTTCTCCCAACTGCCACAACCCCTTCAAACTGAAATCCATTAAATATCAATTAAGGAGTAGGTATCGCTTTGCGCTCCGCAGCTGAGAGCTTCCCCACCTGTCGCGACACCTGGTATACCCTGAAAGTCAAACAAACACAGCGCTATTCTAATTGAGTTGCTAATGCATACGCCATACCCGTATTTGAAGTTTGTAGCTTACTGTGCTTAATCTGCAACTCCATCGCTTGCTTTTAGTATCCAGAATAACTGTCATTGCACAATACTAATATAAAATAAGAGATTAAATAGACTTACTCAATTTTCTATAAAGAATACCACCAATGTGTTTTAAGGATACCCATCTGTGTAAAAAGGCTAAAAATTTCAAAAATTGCCAAAAATGGATTTTTGTTTTATCAAATAGTATAAATCTTCTGCTTTATTTTGATATGCTTTTTATAGCCTTACAGCCTTTTTAACTATGTCACGTGGCCGCCTAACTGATTGCCTGTAAGTGGTCATGTCCATTTAAATCCATAAACTTCCATTATCCTTGCTATGACTTCAAACTTGGTTTTTCCCTGTTTTTATTTTTAGCACTGTTTGCTCTTTAAAATGCTCCACACGATGCAATTTTGAGTATTTATGCATAAAATTTGGTGTACCTGCTTAGAAATAACATTAAAAAGAAATAATGAGATAATTTTTTCATAACGTGAATAACTGCTGAGTAATTAAATATTAAAAATTTACATTTCGAAATTTAAATGAAAAAAATTATGAATTTAAACTTTAAAATTTATTTTCATCCAAACTAATAACAAGACTACGAAATTATCTTATCAGTTTACTATCATTCTATTACAGGACATAACTGAAAATTATTAAGTTTTTCAAATCAAAATTGCTTCATGGAACCATTTATACAAATATTAAAAATAATATAATAAAATATTAATATGTTAGCAACTAATCTGACTAAATGTGTGAAATTTAACACAGTTACTCCTCACTATGCAGTGATTTTTGTGTTAAAATTTCAAATCAATCCAATGAAAACTGTAGATTTTCAAAATTTCACAGATGGGTATGCTTAATGTGCATAAGGGGACTCGTAAATGTCTATTTAACCAATGTTAAATTTGCTATATTCATACTCCATTTTCTCAAAAACCATGGAGTAGAGAGTTGAAATTTTTACTACTCAATATTGAGTTTGTTGTTATGGTTTTAACAGGAGAGATTGTCTCTTATCTATTTTGTTTTTAAGAAATATTTTTAAATATGGCACTTAAAATTAACAAACTAAGATGTGGAATACATTTTTATTTTGAGTACAAAATAAAATAAATCCCCATTTTAAAAGTAACAAGCATATACAAGGAGCATGTGGTAAACAATTTACACGTGTATCTTTTATAGAAGTGGAGAAAAAGGTACATATTTCTTTTAGAAAATTAGCGTTAAAGTAGAATGGCATTTCACTGGCTAAACTTACACATTCCTTCACAGACATGGTAACTGGACCCTGGCATTTTTGCAACAGACAAACTTGCCTTGTGCAGCTTGTAATGAAGATATGTTAATTCATTCACAGTGCAAATCAACAATTTCCTTTTCTAACATTTCTTCATAAAGTTCAACTGCAGGTTATATCCTTTTTTGAGATGAGCTACATACATCTGTATTAATTGTATTAAGGTTAGGGGTGTCACATCTATTTGTTTCTGTTATTTCTTCCGCTTACTGACATTTTTCAGTTTCTTGAATAACCTCCTACCTCTAGGCAATTTTAAATGTTGATGTAGAAACACAGGGATAAGCAAAACTCTCACTTTTCATCATAGAATACAAAAATTGCAATACAAAGCGACAATGTGCTACTACAAAAAGAAATATGAGTAACTGACAGTCATGCTGTAGCAGGCTGGCCAACGCAGAAATTTCCCAGAGAGCAATAAATATCCCTAAAGATATCAACCTCCGCTTGTGATTTCCTTTCTTGTAAAGCACATATTACACGCAGGGTTGCCAGGTCTACTGATTTTTCAGAAGATCTACTGATCTACCGCTAAAAACTGAACGCACTTCAAAGTCTCCTGCTCTTTATGTATTTTCCATTTTTAAGCACTATTTTCCTTAACATCGCATAATTCGCTCTTCCGATAAAGATTTTCAGGCAAGGCATTTTCCTGGTGTATAAAAACAGAAGATTAATATAACCACCTGTATACATAAACAGTATACCGCATCTGTTGTTTCTACATTGCGAACTATCCTTGACTGCTACATTAAACCTAAACATCTGAATTCCACTGAAATAGATAAAGTTGAATACAAAGATCCAAAATTATTTCTTCCTGTAGAAAACATGTACGATATTTTGGTGCCAAAGTCTGACAAAATCATCCCTGCCCGACAAATATGTACAAGTTTTCAAATTACGCTGTGTTGATTTTTGCGTTGAGCCAGTTCGTGACATACTAAGTCTCTTTTCACTTAAGTGATCCTTTTCTTACAATGCTGGAAGTGTTAGAACAAGCTAAAATCCAAACGGTTCAGTCAATTGCTCCACTTGCTTCTCGGTTTCCTGATTTTGTGAAGGCAGAAGAAATCGAACAAACAGATACAGAATGAAGGCTATTGCGCAATACTGATACAGCATGTGCCAGTAACTCTACAGCGCAAGAATTTTGGAGCCAACATTTATTATCATTATCATCATTATTATATCATAAATATGTATACAGTAACCAAAATTTCCGGTTAAACAAATCTACTGTTTTCTCCTGCTTTTATCAAATCAAATCTTCTGCTTTTACTTCGGCAGACATAGCAATACAACCTTCCAGAACTGTACACAGTGTTTTTCACGTTGAGGTGGTGGCATAATATTTAGTAAATGATTCACAATTTTTCTGAAACACATGCGAAGTAAAGCATCAGGAAGAGAAATGTGCACAAGTTTTGACAACAGACTTCTGAGCCAGCTCTGCTATGTTATTGCCCCATTTTCAAACACACTTGCCTAGACGTGCTGAGTTTGATGTGTTGTAGTACACACTGCCAGCCACCTGCACCCTTGTACACTACACCGGGGTTGTTTGTGTAAGTACTGCCAACATTAGAGATCAATCAGGCTTTGTCAAAACACTTATGAGTGCTACTATATACAGGATGGAAGGGAAGTCATTACATACCTTCTAATATGTGCTTCATAGAATCATTAAAACCAAAAAAGTCAAATGCCATTTTGTTCCTTGATCAGCCGATTTCGAAAAAAAAATGGTTTTTGATCCAACTTGGATGCGTAATTCCACAAGAATCTACGAAGATAACAGTTTGTTACTTGTAAGATGCGTAGAGTAACATTTCTGACATAGCTTCGGTAGTAATTATGCGACATCACACAGGGTTTCGAAATAATTAATCGCTTAAAAGGTGTGAAGAATCACTCCAAGCAGCTTCTTCACACCTGTAGTAAGTCGACAACGTTATGTTGAGGCTGGTCAGGGAATTGAACTGGTTTGTGCACGTAAACAGGTCGGGCACTTTCGCTTTCGCATAATGTTTTGGGAGCTAACGCTTGTGATTGGCCTATACTCGTGCATAAACACGGATGGACAAAGCAGAGCATCTGTTTGTCTTCTCAAGAAGCACCGTTACTGGTTTGTTTATGTACTGAACTAGGGAAAGTGACACCCACACAATCTGCAGTGTTGCCAGCTTGTTTTCGACAAAACTGAAATATCACCGTAGGAAATGGTCAGAGACAAAAATGTAAGATACAAAATGTGTTGCAAATAGCGAGATCTATCACTGGTTGAAATTAATGCAATAATATCGTACCTTTTATATGTTTACAAATACGAGTATTCAAAAAATACCTTTTGAAGTTGTAAATAAATACCTGTAAGATCACCTAAGTTTGATTTATGCCTCTGATCAAATTTGCGTTTCATATTGTAGCGCTTTATATTTGCAAATTGATCCACATATATACCACTCTTCATGAAACAGCTATACTCTGCACTGAATGCGGCGTGTCGAACTGAGAAGCAGTTCAGGCAGGGGGATTGAAGCCAGAATATGTTTCAGGGTAGTGGCCCAGTTGAGCCGATTTTGCCTATGCCTGAGTTAGATTCTTTTCTTTGAAATGGTGCAGAATTCACAGTACAAAATGGCAGATGCAGTAACTTGTTTAAACATTTCTTTAAAATAATAGTACTAATCCTACAATCATTATATATACTGTAACACTGGGTTATTCAACAATATACGGGCGAGAGGCGGCCGATTGACTTTGGATACGGCGGGCGGTTTTGTGTATACGTGACCGTAACAATGGCGGTAAAACACAAAGGAAATGTCCGAGACTACAGGACAACTAGTGACTGTGTGTATGTGATCGAGTGTCTAGAAGCTTCTCGCTAATTCCGCTGAGTCATCTTTGCACGTATGTATGGAGGGTTCTCGAAGGTCACGTGACGCCGGCTCCAGTATAAATAGGACAGACACAGTCTGGAGCAGTTACAGTTGAGTGAGTGATAGAGTTAGAGTTAGTTTAGAGATGAGTTGTTTAGGGTGTAAGTCGTCGTGTACAATTTTTATTTACGTGAGTGCGTCGGCCAGCCTGTCAGCGAGTGTGTATGTGTCGTCGAGTGAATGTATCGTAATAATCAAGATAAAAGAGACCGAGAAACTGGAGAAACACATTGAAAGACTGGGAAAGATTCTCGAAAGGACAATTTTGAATTATAATAGTAAAGAAGCCTATAAACTGTGTAAGCAACGAGAAGGAAACTGTGTATTTGTAGTCAAATTTAGAGCACAATAAAGTGATATAAAAGTAACCGGATTTCGAATTTTGCAGGTTTTTTTTTTTTTTTTTTTTTTTTTTTTTTTTTTTAACTGTATTGGATGTTGTCATGATATTTTATTTGCCCTTGAGTATGGAGTCATCTTCCAAGCAGGTGATATCTCCACACATTTTGCCGGTATAAATCCACGTCGTTGCTATTGGCAAAGAGATCAGAGTTAATGCTGGTGGATAAATGGTGTTGCTAGAGTCCGTAGCACCTATGCCCTCCGAGAACCTTACCTTTATTTCTGTTTAGTTTGTAGTTTTCTCGTTTCGTTTCCATGAGCCAATCAAGGGTGATCGGGTCAAACACGAGGGTTTGTTTACATGTGAAGAGTTGGAAGTGCTAACCCCCAGACCACTAAAATGCTCGGTTGGATCTCTGCCAGAGTAATCCGCCCTCCCCATCATCAGAACCAATCTTCCAAACATCCATTAACGTCATCCTTCTACTCTCTACTTCCTTCTAATGGTCTTCTTTATAGGACTTTTCCAGTAAACAAGTAGTAAAGTGTGCTAACTTGTGGTTTTGTGTGCATGGGTGTGATATTTCCATTTCTCAGACCGTTACAACGATTGACTGTTCTGTAGCACCTCAGTCGGTTGTTGTAATACGAGGATGTTGTGCCTCATTAGGTACTTTTCGCACCCTGACGAGAAATCTGTTATTCTGACGTCGTTGATTCTACGTCCAATCAGAAGCCAGCACCTTTAACCGCTTGAATAACGTAGCGCAGGGGTGCTCAACCGCAGGGGAGGTTGAAATCACCTCCTTCCACCCGCTAAGGCAGAATGGTGCATTTATCCCTGGTTACTGAGTACCAGTGGCGGCACATTCTTACGTACAGAAAATTCATATTCTACTCCTAACCCACGATGTTTCTGAGGATTACATTTTGGCACGACTTACCTTTCAGACGGTCTTCAATATTTGCTGCAAAAGATGAAGTGGACAGTCTCAAAAGATGAACAAGGTAGTTTATTTTTGAAAATGTTTGTTCACAGATATAAGTGGAGCCAAAGACTGCTATTAAACTACATGCAAACAAACGTAATCTTGGTTACTCTCAGCAGGGCAAAGACCTAAATAATTCCCACCCTTCCTTCTCAGAACATTTTACGGTCGTGGAATTCTGCAATGCAAGTAGTTTCATATTTTGTAGCTCGTGTGAAGCCTCACAACATGGAAACTTCAAATGTGCAAAGTAATTCGGTTTTGGTTTCAAATGTTTTTAGGTCTGAAAATTGTAAAGAGAACGTATTGTACTTTTCCAGGAGAATAACGTTGTTCGTGAGCCCAGAACGTAGGTAAGGGAAATGATATAAATCTGCAAATACCGGTCTTACAAATCAAGCACTTAACTTTAACGTCTGCATCCCGAAAACAAAAATATTCGTCCTCGCATTGAATTGCATGTACTACTATATATACTTCGCACCATCCGCCTCTGACTAGCAGCTGTGGTTCTGCTTGCCTTGGTCAGTGGATGGGGGAAAGTAGATGTGTAGGGACGTAGCGTTTAACCGAACGGCCATGTGCAGTTATATGCGCAAGAATAATGTGAGCAATAACGAAGTGCCTTATCTATAATTATTATACCAACTACAAGATTGCGATTTACAATTAGTGATGATATATATGCTCTTCGGAAGTGTTAGCAAGTAATCCTTACGAAGGTGGGTATAGGTGGAGCGGTTCTTAGTAAAGTTCACAAGGCAACACAAAAACTTTTCGCCTTCGTACAGTAAAAGACAAATCTGTTGCAATTATGGAAGAAGCAAGACAAAGTCAATATTAGGAACTAAGTGTATTAATTTATATATTATGCAATAAAGCAGTAACAGAATATTGTCATTCTAATGTTTTTCGATAATTATTTTCTCAACCCCTTTGGGTTTGATACTGAGGAATAGCAGGACGAAAAGGAAAAAGTTACTACAACAGACTTCAGATATGGTGAGGGGTTTTCAAGTAAATCTCCAAAGTGTGTCCAAAATAATGCTCGAAATGGAAGAGCATATAATGTACAGAGATAATTTTAAGGCAGAAAACGAAAAAACGGATGTTTTGTCATTTTTCCCAAATTTCACCGTTAGTATCCTCGCCAGGTACGGCCATACGCCACGGAATCTACAGTACGTTTACTACAAAATTTGGCCGACAGACACACGGCTCCCGGACACGCAGTGTATGACTTGGCTGGCAGTCGCAGGGCGCGTCTCCCAGTCACACATGAGTGGACGTCAAATGAAATCTCAAATTACATTAACATATACCAGAATAAGCACAAAACATGTCTTATCACAGAAGATGTAAGGTACGTCCATCTGCAAAAGTACATCTACGGAACTTTTATTCACACGCATTAGTTCAGCTCCCGAAATACCATTACTTCCTCTCCTGATATTTTGTTTCAATTTTGTCTTGTGCAAGGCTCCTAGGAGATCTTCGAAGTGACCGTTCTAGCCTTTCTGCCATTTCGTCTAATTCCTGCTGCATAAGGACACACTATTTTACCTTTTTCTTTCTTATCGCAAATTAATCCCGCCTCCCTGAGTTTATTTACAAGCAAATGGATGGTGTCTATTTGGAACACGCCTGCCAAGAAATTTAGTTTCAATTTCAACTTCCCTACAAGATAATGTAAGCACGTACATATCTGACATAAACACTCTTTGCTGTACTATATACTGCAATCGATTCATTGAAAACACTACAAGCAAAACTAGACACTTCTAATGTTATTGACGTGTGAACTGGACTGGAATAGCACAGAACACCTACCCATCAGAAGCAAGACTGACGCGCGTGTGACAATTAGCACGCACGCGCAGGGAAATGTAGTGAAGGCCACACGTGCCGTGCACCTGTCGGCCAAGTTTTGTAGTAAACGTACTGTAGAAGCACAAGTGAAAATATGAGAAGGAAACGCAATGAAAGGTAAATTATGGAAAGAAAATTGTGATAATTGAGAAACCACCCCAGCATTAATCTGCCGACCATTAGTCTCCCAAGGTGACTGAGCGGTTGCCATAAATCGAACCCGAGACCTCTAAAATACATGCTTTTCACAATGCCGCGGAGCCTTCTCGCTCTGATATATACATTACTACTTAAGGTTTCTTCTACAAAACTATTTATAAGATACAATAGTGGTGGTAAAGTGGCGGAGAGCACACTACTTTGGCACTGTGCCAAAGGAAATTGAGAGAAAAGACTTTCCAAAACCATGACAACGCTTCCCTCAAGAAACGTTCGGTATTTCACCTTATTTTTTTCATTTGTTCCTTTTCCTTTACAACACCCACTTTCTTTTCAAGAAACAGCACTTTGAACTCATAATGAGATAGAAATCCTTCACAAAGAAATGAATAAAAAAGCAATGTAGCTTTATCTTGAAGCACATTCAGTTGAACGAAAAACTACTAAAGTTCCAGAAAGAGAAGGCAGACAATTGCAGCACGAATGTCTTTTGTAGCACCTAGAAGTATACCCAATGAACACTTGGCGTTTTTGCGGTACACCCTCTTGTGGGACTCCAATGAAAACAAGATTCACAGAACCCGAAAATATAGTGAATATTTTATATCAAATATAACATTTCCAAAAGCCTTAAAACCATTTTGGAACTGGATTGTAAATAGCATGAGATTTTGTACTCACATGACTTTCTCTACTCTTGTAACCATTCTTACAAACTTTTAATCCTCTATCTTCTTTGTGTTAGTTTAGATAAACATTTGTACAAATTATCGTATTGCTTATTTCCTTGTAGGTGCAAGGGGGATATTAGAATACAGTAGGCTTTGAGCGATAGTCAAATCTTTTAAAGCTTGGAGATTCCGTTCTTTTTGCACGGTCAACATATAAAAAAGTGAACAACGATGTGCCATTTCACGAAAGTTTAATTTTTTCGAAACTGTAACAAATAACAAGGAATGCCTCCGAAATGCTTCTCTCTACAAAATGTCTTAGCAAGATCTACATTTTTGTATAGTAAGATTTTGTCTATGTCTTACGGTTTAAGAGTTATTCAAAAGTCATCCAGAGTAAACAGGACTACTTAGGCTATAGCCAGAAAATTCAAAATATGTATTTCACATGTCATAGATATCTTAAACATAAGGCATTTTAATCAAAATCTCGCCTACCATCTAGGTGGCCCGGGTTCGATCCCAGGGACCCGCATGTGGCATTCGTGGTGGACGAAGCGCCGTCAGGGCGGGTTTTCTCCGGGTGCTCCAGTTTCCCCCGCCATCTCATTCCACCAGTGCTCCATCTTCATTCCATGTATCATCAGTGTCACCGCCTGCGGTGCCGTAGTAGTAAAAGCGGGCGATAAACACTACAACAATTAATCAAAATCGTTAGAGCCATTTTCTAGAAAATCAAAACTTTCGAAAAATGTTCCATGTAAAGGGTAGTTTAGGGTGGTGCTATTTTCTTCAAAATCTTCATGCGCATCCCTGAAAGACATAAAACTTTAATACCAACTTTGTTTTTTAACCGACTTTTCGTTTTTGAGTTATGCTGTCCACAGACTGACAGACACACACGGAACTTTTTCCAAAAAAATGCTTTTTCTTTGGATTCAGGGGTCTCAAAACATGTATTTCCGGTGAAATCTCGATATTGAGCTTTTTGGTGGAATACAATAATTCCTCTACTTACCTGTAGATAAAGTAAAAATTTTGATCTCTGATTCCTTTACAGGCTGGTGTAAATTTACCTTACAAATTTCTAGGGCTTGTACGGTATATAATATTTTGAGTTGGAGCCCATGCCACAACCATTTGAAAACATATTTTTAACGCGAACACTTTTTCCTTTTTCTATTTCGTATAGTAAAGTAGAGAAAGTATTGTATTCTACCCAAAAATTCGAGTGAGTGAGTGTGTGAGTGAGTGATTGAGTTGGGTTTAAGGGCCCATCGACAAAAATTCGATACCAAGATTTCACCGGAAATATGTTTTGATATGTTTAATGTTTCTTGATTGAATAGCCGTTAACTGTGAAACCCAGAAGTTAAGTAGGTACTTAAGAAATTGTAAGCCTTGTTCGGGTGTGCTAAATGGATTTGAGAACGTCTTGTAGTTCAGAGGGAAAAGCGCAAGTCCGTTGGAGAGTCTAATGCCGACCCGGCATGTTGCCATTCTGGCCCATGAAGGGCCAAGGCTTCCCGTCCAGCCGCTGCACCCTCCACCTCTGCGCTACAGGGATCATTGGTGGGGTGCAGTACTGGAGGGTGGTCCTCCCGACCAGTTATGCGACCTCTCGGCCTGGGATCGCCACTTCTCCATTGAAGCTGAGTGCACCCCGTACCAGACCCCCCAGGGGGGAGAAACCCCTTGCTGGTATCGGGAATCGAACCCGGGTCCTCCGCGCCAGAAGCAATTTATGAGTTATCCCCTTTACGAATTATTTTAAAAGGTCTTACAACTTCTTTTCTCTTCACTAAACACCTTTTTCTGCATTGAGTTTTTAGTATTTTTAATTTATTCAGATTACAAATATAAAAAGGGCGCTAGAGAGGGACAGAGAGAGAGAGAGAGTTAAATTGCAAGTACCGAGCAAAATGGCTCCGCGGAAACGTGCCAGGCTCGCTTTCGGGAGGCCGTGTGTTCGATCCCCCCTGAACCATGGGTTTTTTCAGCGGTTTTCCTGAGTAGCCAGGCGAATGCTGGGTAGGTTACATTGGTCCCCGAATTTCTTCCCCTTGTATTTCACTTCACTATCCATTTCATTCATCCTATCATCGGTTTGGTCCATTTCTGAGTAGAAAGCGTGAGCGGGAGCTCGGTGCAGTATGGTGGGGAGGAAATGCTCTGAGTATCTTAGTCTCTTGACGTGAAAACCGAGCTCCGGTTCCACTCCCCACTGAGACCTTTGTGCCTGTGAGGGGCCTGTGTAGACGGCACTCTGCGTGAACCGGCGGGGGACCGGTGTACGTACTGATGTTGGAGAGTGATCTGTCTGCCTTCTGTCTTCCCTCGCCTCATCCCTCTTCTGTGCACAGGTACTAAAGATCTCTAAGATCGAACTGCCGAAGTCCTCTCTCCACGTCTGTCCTACTCCCACTCCTACTAAACTGAATTTTGCATAGTATTAATAAACACACTTGCACATGTCACTTTTGGTTTGTTTCCTTCGCAGGCAGATGTTAAATTCATGACGCCGCTGCTGTCCAGAGAGTCTATATTGCATGCCGGATCTGGTTTTGCGTATTTTATCAGGAGGGAAGAGAGACAGTGAGAAAGGACAGCTCGAATTTCTCCGGGCGATTGGGCATCTGAGAAGGTAGCATCAACGTTAAAAAAATCCCTCTTCAGGGCCGCCTAAATAAGTTACAATTTTCACACTGACAGTGACGCAACCCGTCTGGATACCTCCACTGCCCGGAGAAGTTCGACCTACGCAATCTATTTGTCTTTGATCTGGCTTGCAATGTATATTCGCTGGTCAGCGGTCCCCGATGGCGAAACGAACAAACAAAAATAACCCAGAAAAATAAAAATACCTGAATTGTTACTTAGGTTTAAGTCCATATTCCTGGTTTCTTTAATCATAGTGATTCTGTGAAAATATTACTGGTTGTAGAATTGCTTATTCTGATGATACCGCTTTCACAAAGTCACATTACTGTACCTGAACTCCTGTAATGAGTTGCATTTTAAACTTTAAAGGCATTAAACATACAGATCTACATTTTGTATAGTAAGAAGTTGTCTATCTCTTATGGTTTACAAGTTATTCAAAAGTCATCCAGAGTAAACAGTACTACATAGGTTATAGCCAGAAAATTCAAATACACATTTTATTTGTCATACAAATATCTTAAACATGTGACATTTTAATCAAAGTCGTTCAAACCATTTTCAAGAAAATCAAAATTGTCGAAAATTTTTCCATGTAAAGGATAGTATTTTCTTCAAAATCTCCGCATCGCATCCTTGAAGAACATTAATCTTAAACACCAACTTTGGTTTTTAGCCGATTTCCCGTTTTTGAGTTATGCTGTCCCCAGACTGACAGACAGAAACACACACACACACACACACATACACACGGACCTTTTTCTAAAAATACCTTTTTTGGATTCAGGGGTTCTCAAAACATATATTTCCGCTGAAATCTAGACATCGCATTTTTGGGTGGAATACAATACTTCCTTCTACTTACCAGTAGAGAAAGAATTATATTGTAGTATTTGTTTAAATACTGCAATCCAAAATCCTATCCCTACCATAAACGCAGTCCTAAAATATTCCAGACTCATACACTTTTCATTCAAAAAGCAGAAACTTAATTCCGAAACAGATGGATTTAGCAATAAGGAAACAAGAAACCAAGCTGATGAGGATAACGAAGGAAGGCAATGCTTGGAAACGTAGGCGTATTTGCCGTTTCCAATCGAAGCTATTTTTGTACCGAAGGCTCCGGAAGCTCGTTTCCACTTAGTTTTGCTTTGTTTACTCGTGATATTTCTCTGAGATAGGGATTCTGAGGCTTTCCTTCTCGGAGTTGTTTTTAAAACACGGAAACCACAAGGCTAACTCCTGCATCTACATCAGAAACCGCGCTCTATCATGTTTTCAAACAAGAAATATGTCTTCTTCCTTTGAAATGAAACCGAAGAACAAAACCTTCTCCGTTCTTGTAGCAATCTATTTTTTATCACCAATTCGTTTATGTATTATACATCCTCTCTTAAAAGAAAGTCATATACATACCTTTGTTTACAAAGAGAAAACCTAAGTGTAGTGTGTGCACAGGAATAATTTAAAATCAGGAACCGAGGTTTAAAGAGAAGGAAACCATGTAAATTTTAAAAGGAATTCTTCCGAGTAACAAACCGAGGCAGCTGGTGCAGGTTGCAGCGCGTGTGACTCGTATTCGGGAGATCATGGGTTCGATCCCCGCGATGGGCCTACCTGACCCATGGATTTTTTCGGGGGGGTTTTCCGGTTCGCCAGGCAATGCTGGGTAGGATACTTTCATCCTCCGAATCTTCTCTCCCTCTATTTCACTTCACTAATCCTTTCATCGACCATTCTGCTTGGTCAATTTTAAGGTGGAAAGCGACAGGGGTAGTTCGGTGCAGCGTGGTGGGGAACATGTTCTGGGAATCTCCGTACCCTGATCTGCTCGGTAACGCAGTGGTAGCGCGCCTCTGGTGCGGAGTACCCGGGTTCGATCCCCGGCACCGGCGTGGGATTTTGTCCCCGCTGAAGGGTCTAGTTCGGGGTGCACTCAGCTGGAGACAATATACCTAGACCCTATCAAATCTTTGGTGGGCCTGACAAGACGATCAAGGATCGCTTATGGTGTCTAGGGATTTACCTAAGGCAGGCAGGCATCAACGCTTCAGTGATAAGAAGTAGACGTGTACCCGATGATGTGGACCTTGAGCCTCTGAGGGGCCCCTGCAGGCGGCGTTCTGCGCGAACCGGCGGAGAATCGGTGTACTGGCTGGTTTCGGGGAGCTTACAGCTGGGAAAATGTAAGGATCCTACCATTTGCTGTGGTCTGGCCGCCTTTTATCTCCTCTCGCCTCAACCTTCCCTTCCCGGAGCACCCCTTCCGGGCACAGACACAAATGATCTGTGGGATCGAAGTGTCGAATTCCCCCTCCCCCTGTTCTACTCCATTACTACACATAACAATGAAGTTAACAAACTTCCCGTTGTAAGTTCACTGTAATAAAAAGTATGTAATTAACAACGTCTAATTATATCGTTACAAGATGTTATTACCCGAACAAAGCAGATGGCTGCTTGGTGACCTTCAGGGCTGGTGTCATTATTCAATTGAACTTAAGTCTGTATGGAAGGGAATAATGTCATGGCCGGTAAAAGGTCTAGCAGAACCTGAGTACAGTGAGTCTGGTTCAAAATGCATTACCTTATTTTCCAGGTGTTATTTCATTATGCCGAATATCCAGTGTTTGTGTTTGTGTGGTGGCATTGAGAACTGTCTTTTCTTCTCTTTGTTCCCCTCAACATAGCATGTTTTATGTTTTCAGGTTTGTAAAATAAGTGAACTAAAAATGGACTCTCGGATTAAATTAGAACGCTTGATTACTTTCCTAATCATCTCTACAAAATGAATAATAGGTCCGTAAAAAGGGCAAAGCGTACAGACGAAGGGGGACACCTCGCGGATTATAACCTCCGCACAGATCTATTGCGGCTAACAGGAGTAAGGGATGAAGTGAGCAAACCGCAGGATGCCACACGCTACAGGTAGAGAGCCATAGAGACGCGCGGAAGTCTCTAACAATTGCTGAGGGTAGCCAGAATTCTGCGGGTCCGGTGCCATACAAGCGTCCCCATCCACGAGAGGAGAGCGACCGCACAACGCCAACTAGCACCGAGAACAGCAGAGAAAAGGCCCATAAAAGTCTGTCCTTAAAACGTATATATGGACTTCCTGAGCTCGTTTTCTTTTTGGTGAACTTCAACGCCCATTCTTATTACAGGTGGTGGATATTAATGACACAGAAATGAAATAATTATTGGGAAGCTAACTTTGCAGACATTTACCACTTATGAAGAGCGAAGAAACCTTGGAAAGCACCTCTGTTCTCGTGGAATGTGAACCTTTCACGAGTCCGTTTCATAACGACCTCGGCTACCCCTGTCGGTTCTCAAAGCTCAACACGTTTCAATCCTGAAATTCTTTCATTTTTGGGTAAAAGCTCTACCTTTTAGTTATGATGTAATTTTCTAATGAGTAGTACATCCCATAGTGTCTTAATGCTAGAACCAAGCAATAGAAACTAGTTTTCTTTGGTGTTTTCCCCTTCAGAAGGGAATTACATTTAATCTAAGTTCTAGATATCCGATAAAATTAATTTAGCTGAGTGGCAATGCCAGATATGGTTAATTTTTATCCCTTACTCTCCTCATTTTCCCATCTTGGCTTCTACTTCTTGGTTTTGTTTTAGCTAGATTGATTACCACTCGATCTCCTTTCCTTTCTTCTTTCTTATTATTTTCTTTCTTCCTCATCTCTAATTTGCTGGTGTGATCGAAATTATTTTCTCATTCCCTAGCTGTCATGGATAAGGCACAATCCTTTATCAGCTTCTTTCTCTTATTAAACAGTTAGCCATTGTTAGTACCCAGGATCTCTATTACATTTTCTAAATAAAGTTCATAAGCTTGCTGGGATAAATGAGAAAAATAGTGTTGGTAATTCAGGACAGGATAATGAACAACATTACATCAATGTTTACTTAATTTGCCGACTAATAATTTTAGTTAATATGGGCGGTATGTTTTCAGGTTGGTTTGTAGTTATAAGTACGCTGGTACACACGCGCTGTATTTGTTTATTCCCAGAGAGTTAAAAATTATTTTGTTGTTTAACGACGCTGTCAATTGCCAGGATCACATCAGCGTCGCCGGTGTGCCGGAATTTTGTCCCGCAGGAGTTCTTTTACATGCCAGTAAATCTACTGACATGGAGCTGTCGTTTTTAAGCACACTTAAAAACCATCGGTCTGGGCCGGGTTTGAACCCGCGACCTTGGGAACAGTAGGCCAGCGTCTAACCAACTGAGCCACCCAGACCGACATTCCCAGAGAGCATGGGACGTTTGTTCTGAGGTGAGAAGCAGAGCAAGTTTTCTGCAAAGTTAATGATCCCAGACCATCTGAGCAGCAGCTCAAATATTGATGGTGTGAACGTGTGAAAACAAACTGTACTGACAGTCGTTGTTCATTTTGTGACACCATGCAAAAAACATCAGCTACTAAATTACGTGATGTATTTGTGGGAAAACTGACGAGGAGAAAAAACACACTGAAGCGGATACACATAAACGTATCAGTTACAAAATTATCTCACATACCTCTAACAACATTTGTATTTACACATTTGAGAAGTAATACTAAAAATTTAATGTTTTGATTCCCTCTTTATATAAAAGAGTTAATTTTATGCTGACTTCGACCAACGATTAATATGTCTAGCAATATTTTCAAACTCATTTAAGAAAAAATCGATTCTATTCTGCTGTATGTGGCTGTACACCTCACTTTGAAGTGAATTAGATGGTTAGCTTAAAACACTCAAATACATAAAATACCAAACAACTGCACAACACTTCAAGAAATAACTTAACATTTGCTTGGAGCTGTTTGTATTTAAGTGTCCCCATAAATAAAATTGGGTCAAAATTTTCAAACAATTAAAAAATAAGTTTTTATCTCAAAAATGTGTTTAAGCTTCAGCTTTAATTACACACCATGGCGTTTGCTCTCAGAGCCTTTTGAAACTTCGACATGTGACCACTTAAATGCCAAAAAGCACGCAGCCTAATGATCCGTATTAACTTCCAAAGCGTTTTACTCGACTTGGCTTTTGTTAAAACTTCGTGAATTAAAATGTTACATATGAAGTAGTTTGTAACCTATATTGTTGCAAATTTGAGTACAAACTTAGGGAGAATGAACTTTAAAAACTGGTATGTGGGTTTTACTAACATTTTACATTGCTCACGATATAACATAATTAACTCAACCGCTGAGAATAAATGCTTATAAAAATTATACTACAAGATTTAAATTTTTCCTGAAACAATCAGAATCTATATGCCAGTTTGTGTAGTAGTATTTAAACAATATGATAGTGCGCTAGTTTTTCAAAATTATGATTTCTACATAGTAACTGGCCGGGAGGGCTCGGGGCGCTGACCATGTCCCACCCTCCAGTACTGCACCCCACCAATGACGCCTGTAGTGGGCAGCCCTGGCCCTTCATGGGCTTTTACGCTGGGGCTTAGTTTTAGTTTAGTATTTCTGGTAATTCAATAGTGCTTTTGATTAGTGTCTTCCCGCTGTTTATTTATTTATTTTGTTAAATGTTTGTTCTTTATAATATTCTAAGCGTTTTAATTAATTCTTTATTTAAGCGTATTAAGTAATATTTTGTAAATGTTTTTAAAGAAACGCAAGGCTATTGGGCAAGTGCAACTTAGGTCTAAAAGTTGTAGGGATAAATCATGCAACAACTGGCAACGTCGAGTATTTCAGCTAGTTATAATAAAAGTAAAATAAAACATTTTATAGCTATTCAGTATTCCTTGTATGAAAACTATTTAAAACACAGTTATAATTTTCGGAAGAGCAGAGTGCGATAACATTTTGAAAACGTTAGGTGAAAACTGTAAGATAAGTTCACTTATTGGTACCTTTAAAGAAGAAACACTTAAATGTTGCATGTCCGTTTTAAAAAGAACAGCCATTACTAGGCTCGTAAAAATGCTTCCGTTGAAAAAATTCACAAATAGATTTCTCTGAACCCAACTTAGTTTACTTGCTAATTTTTATTTAAGTTAGCATATTTTCCTGCAGAAGCGTTATGGTTACTTCTTTGTGCTTCTTTTTGCTGTGAAGTTTGAACTTTGTCATTTGGTGTCTCTTTGTTCTAGCAATTGAGTCACTACCCCATTTGCTATAACGATCCCTTCCCCTCAGGGTTATGAAAATATAATGAACGCTCTGTGATATTTTCGCAGACGTAACCATCTCTTTCATCAAGGAGTAACTTCCCACCAAAGCACAAGGGTGGAATATTGTACCGATAAACATTAAACAAAGATACTACCATTCCATCTACAAATGCAAATTATTACCTTTGCTAGCGAGAGAGAATATGGAACTTGGGTTGATTTACCGGGATTATCTACAGTGACGGGAATGGCGACCTGCAAGTCTGACTTGAAGGTGAATGACCTTGCTCTGCGGTAGCCTAACCTACGGAGGGTCAAGGCATTTGTAGTTCACTTCCGTAGTTTCTGATACCCCATTCTTATAATATAAATATTTTTCCGTTGTTGATTATTATACAGTAAAATACTTTTTCTTTTATAAGTGATAAAATACACAAAATACGCGAATACTTTTAAGACAATGTGTAAATTGTGAAAATTGTGAAAATTGCCCAAAACTTTAACTTTTACTTTTTGCACTTTGTAATTTAACGGCACACTTTAGTTTCCTCAATATCAGCCATTTTTAAAGCTCCAGGAGGGCACTTAAATGTCCTAGTGCGGGTGAGCGTTCCTCGCTAAATTTGGTGCTACAGCTTTCAAACACTTTTTCGTCTGGCTTTAATTTTAGTCTCTTTAAGGGAATTTTCTTTCAGAAAGGTTGTGAGTTGGCTGTGTTGAAATGAATTTAATATATCGAGCTGAAATGCCGCGAATCTGACACATGTTTTGCTTCCAAACATAGAAATGCTGTCAGTGTTCTGTAATTCCGTAATCTTGCCAGGTTATTTCAGTTTATTAGGCATTGTTTAAGTAATCAATAGATTTTAAGTTATTCATTAGTCTACAGTAAAGCCGTAACAATCAGATATTTTATGAATTTCATACATAAATTAGCGAAAGTGCATAGTGTACATGTTAGCTAAGAACAATATATTTCTAAATTATGTGAACAATGCGAAGGCGAGAAGAAAGTTTTCATAATAAGAAAAGACCAAACAAAACTTAAAATTCTCAAAAAATTCCACTGAGGTCAAGAAGAAAGCATCAGAGGGTCCCACATATGGTGCTGGGGAATTTTAAATTGATTGGATTTAGTTAAAGTACAAAAATATATTCTTAAACTTTAAAATCCATTTTTCTCAATTCTCTTTTCCAGCATTTTTCACCATTCAATATGCTCCCTGGACCCTAGTTTATAACTTATTAGCTTGAAATTTTCAGGAGAGCTTCATAGATTAAAGTATTAAAATTATCATTAACTGGTTAAAAAGTATTAAATAATTGTGCTGAAATTAAATATTTTTCATAACTCATACTGAAACAAATTGAAAATATCGATAAAGTGTATACAAAATATTTTTGCCTCTTAAACTAATTAAATCAAAGCAAAGCGATAAGAGAATTTCTTTATATCTATATACTGAGCTCACATTAAAAATTTAGGAGAGATACAATAAACAGTAGGGTCCAAGGGCCATTTCATATTAGCATATCAAAAAGTGACTTATTATTAATAAATATATTAATAATTTAAACACGGCTTGACATGAACATTGAAATTTTGTCTACACTGTATATTTTATGTTCTGAATGTGTGAAAAAAATTTCAAAGCAATCAGAAGAAAACTGTGGATATTTCTAATTTTCATAGATACATTGCCTTAAGCATAGACCATTGATTAGTCCCTGCCTTATACGTGTTTCAGCAAAGAAAATATACTTTGGGTAAGAACAGATGCTGGGATACTACGTATTCATTTATCAGAAGTGGTCAAACCGGTTTTGTCCAGTTAGGCACTAACCTACTGGAGAATTTATCCATGTAAACCTTCGCGACACCCTGTAATCACCTCCCTTTGTATCTGTAGCATGTAAAACGGTGAGGTAACACCCTATACATCTTCACTGTCTAGTTGACTCGTGGTTTATCAGTGGATGGCTACAGTCTATTACTTTCTCTTGGTCCTATCGTTCAGAACACCCTTGCTATTAACTGCTGACTTTCTACATACCAACTATATCCATCCAATACTAAAAAATACAATACAAAGCTCTCTTCTTTGTGAAGATTTTTAATTTGAACCAGTATTTTTTTATTGATTATTTGTCAACAAAGCAGCGTTTTGGCGTCCCTTTAATCACTGTTTAACCCAGCTGTATAGATCAATAAAGCTACACCAAGCGATTGTGTTTAGTTATGGTCACAAGTTCGAATCTGGTTCAGGTCACGAGGAGAGGGGGGGACAGCCTGTAGTTTGCTTTCGTTGTTAGTCATCACCACAGTTCAAAGCGCTGAACTGTTTAGCTTAACTAACAGTAAACGAATGCCCGATTTCAAAGCTGCAATCACGCGTTGAACTTTCACTCCATTCGTCCGTAATTTTCTCGACACGATCCGTTTTCATCGTTAAAGTGGCATAATGTCAGCAATTGCTGTATTCGATGGCACTTGTGAACGTTTAGCAAACTTCCTCGTATGAGCTCACCCTTAAATTGCCTGTTACTGAAAGCTGATACTGAAACAGTCTTCCCCAAAATTTTTAGTAAATTTAATCTTTTGCTTCAACCCAAACCTAGCATTACCTCTAATAAAGTTTTCAAAATATATGAAAATCTGAAGACAATACAGAAAAATCTTGTGTTACACTCACATAATTTTCTCTACTCTTGTCCTAACCATTCTTCCTATATCTTCTTCGTGTTGGTTGAGATAAACATTTGCAGAAATTGCCTTATTGCTTATTTTCTTGTAGAGAGTAGAGAAAGTCATATGAGTGCAACACATCAGATTTTTGAGTTTGGGTTAAGACCTTCTTCGTCTGCTGAAAATGGACCTTACTCTTTTTCTCTGGTACAACGTGTTTGTAAATAATTATACTTAGTATCCCTTATCCATCTTTATAGCTGTATGAAGACATTTTCCCTAATTCAGATATAAAATGTAATTAAATTTTAATGTTACGTCAGCATTTGTCTTTTAATCTCAGGTTTATTTATAGTAGTTGACATTACTTTTATTGAAACAACTA
This sequence comes from Tenodera sinensis, assembly GCA_030765045.1. Classification (NCBI taxonomy): domain Eukaryota; kingdom Metazoa; phylum Arthropoda; class Insecta; order Mantodea; family Mantidae; genus Tenodera; species Tenodera sinensis. The sequence goes on from CM060964.1 coordinate 23,137,107, forward strand.
CTCAGTTTTAATGAAATGTTCATGTTTTATCATATCTAAACTTAAATCCGGGTACACATTTTGCGAAATTTAAATAAAGACCGGTTTAATGACAATAGAAATGCGTATGCTTTTAGTTTTATATCCCCATTTTTAGAATTATATTACTTATAAACCATTATGTGTGCTCAAAAAGATATGTTTTGTTATTAATTTCAAAGTTATTTTCTGTAAAATATAAAAAAGAAAGGAATATGAACTCGAATTCAAATTTTGAAGATTGGACCCTAAGTAGACTATTATTTTTCACCTCACAAGTACTTGATTTACAAAGCCAATATATTCTTAAATTTAAAAGAAGTTAATTATTGTACAGCTCTGCGATGTGTAAGTATATATCTGCCTCAATATTAGTATACCTCTACCACCACAGGGAGGTACGGATGAGGTAAAATAACCGCAGGTGCCTATGGCCGGACACACCTGCGGATTACTCAAAGAAGTCTTCCCTCTGGCGGAACGGGGCAGAGCTTGACCCGCCTGAGGCCGCCATCTGGGTAAATGACAGTAAGTTAGTGATAAAAAAGGAATCACTCCAACATTTGCCTCGCAAGTAAAAGCAGCCGACCCCAGGAATCGAACCCATGCCCTCCGGAATGCGTTCGCACGTTATAAGGAGTCATCCTGCTCGGAAAATGCCAATATACAATGACTACTATGTTCGACTTTTACTGATGTTGAATAAATATACCTACATGTAATTAAGTAGTGTTTTCATGTGTAGCGATGATCACAATATGCTCATTTACCATCACTTTCTCCGGAAGATTTCACGCAATTTAATCACATTGGGACAAACGGGCATTGAATTGGAGAAAGGCTGCAAAGGAGGCAGCACATTCGCTCTTCCCAGGGTCCGAAATACCTTTGACATTTAACGATGAGCAGAGGACTGAAAAATACATAAAAAACGACGTGCTCAACAATGTTCGTGATCAACAAACAGAGTGCACAAATTATTCTGTGGTCCAGAGTGAATGTCATAGAAACTAGGTGTAATTGTTTCAGGTAAAACCAACCAACGCCCACGAGGTCAACAAACATTCACTTCAAAATTCAGTGGATCATACGTTTCCAGTTCATATTTGCCTTGTTAAACTTACACACATTTTCAACTATATAAGCTTCATTTTAATGAAAAGACATTTATTTATAAATCATGGTTACTCATTAAAACTCTAAAAACCATTATTCTTCAATAACAATTTAGGCATTGTGCTAAAAAATCTGATGTGTTGCATTCACATGACTTTCTCCACTCTTGTACAAACCATTCTTACAAACTCCTATTCCTATATAGTCTTCGTGTTAGTTCAGATAAAGATTGGCAGAAACTATCTTATTTACTTGTAGGTACAAGGGGAATATGGGAATACAGTAGGCTTTGAGTGATAGTCAAATCTTCTAAACCATTAGATTCTGTTCTCTTTGCACGCTTAACATATAAAACAATGAACAACGATGTTCCATTTCACGAAAGTTTTAAGTTTTCAGAAACTGACACAAATAACAAGGAATATCTCCGAAATGGTTCACTCTACAAAACAAATTTATCTATACATACATTGTGTGTTTTAGCAATACCTACATTTTTTGTATACTAAGATTTTGTCTATCTCTTATGGTTTACAATTTATTCAGAAGTTATCCAGAGTAAACAGGACTACATGGGCTATAGCCAGAAAATTCAAAATATACATTTCATTTGTCATACAAGTATCTTAAACATATGGCATTTTAATCAAAATCGCTAGAGCCATTTTCAAGAAAATCAAAATTTTCGAAAAACTTTCCATGTAAAGGGTAGTTTAGGGTGGAGCAATTTTCTTCAAAATCTTCGTGTCATATCCTTAAAGGGCACTAAACTTAAATACCAACTTTGGTTTTAACTGACGTTTTTCAGTTATGCTGTCCACAGATTGACAAACACACAGACGGATCCTTTTCTAAAAATGCTTTTCTTAAGATTCAGGGGTTCTCAAAACATATATTTCCGGTGAAAACTCGACATCGAATTTTTGGGTGGACTACATTTGACAGAAGTATAAGTTCTCCATAACTCGCACAAATAACAAGGAATATCTCCGAAATGGTTCACTCTACAAAAAAAAAAAAAAAATCATTCAGATATAAATTGTGTGTTTTAGCGAGATCTACATTTTTTGTATAGTAAGATTTGGTCTATCTGTTAAGCTTTACCAGTTATATAACAGTCATCCAGAGTAAATAGGACTACATGAGCTATAGCCAGAAAACTCAGGATATGCATTTTATTTGTCATAAGATTATCTCAAACATGTGCCATTTTAATCAAAATCGTTAGAGCCATTTTCAAGAGAATCAAAACTTTCAAAAAATGTTTCATGTAAAGAGTAATTCAGGGCAGAGGAATTCTCTTCAAAGTCTTCGTGTCGCATCCTTGAAAGACATTAAACTTAAATACCAGTTTTGCTTTTTATCCGACTGTTCGTTTTTGAATTATGCTTTCCACAAGTGACATACACACACGGACTTTTTTCTAAAAATGCTTTTCTTTTATTCATGGGCCTCAAAACATATATTTCATATCTTCACTTCTGATGAACAAAACTTGATTTTGTCCCATCTGCCAACTTGCCTTGAAAACTTCAGGTAAGTATGTTACAGTTTCCTGGATAATGGGTCCGCAGTGAACATTGACTCCTCTCCGCCCCCCGCCCCCCCCCCCTCAGTCTTTAATGGGACACTGAGAACTAAAGCAGTTAAACAGCGTCCATAAATGAAACTCAATTTCAACACATTGTGTTGAATTTTACATCAACTCCAATATGATGATCGAACGATCCCCTTTAGGTGTTTTAGAGAGTGCATTTTCAATGCCATTGATAAAGTAAATGAGAAACATGTAGGGGGTAAGAATCGTCTCTCGTTCCAGCTCCGTCAAATTAATATGATCATATCGTCAAGGAAATGAATGGCATTCTAAAAATTCATTTCTGGGGCCACGTTCTCATCAGAAAAGCGAGAGGTGAATTTCCTTTTATTTTTAGCATTTTAAAAAACGCTTACGCCATGTTGAAATCAATATTTAGGTATGCAATAGGAGTGAATAGCGTGTTTATTGATTAACGTGGTACTTAAAATACCGAGACGCATTGTTGAGATGCCTCGCTAGTCCTTTTGTCCAGACCTTCCATGGAGAGAAATTTATATGCTCTGGATGTAAAGAATAACCTCAGCTGTTTTCCATTTTTTTTCTCCTCCGAATGCAAGGACTGTCAAGCCTCGGCTGGTATGTTTAAGCATCATAAAAAAATTCAGATGATTCCTTTACAAATGCAAAAAACCATTAGGTGGCCTATAGAGCAACCATTTCCTACTTCATCATTTTGTATTTATGTCGGTCTTTCTTCTTTTTTCCGTCGACGATTTTATACTACGTGTATTGTGTAGGTAAAATATGTTTGCTGGCAGGGAAGAAATGGGAACTGCGGTGCCCCTAGCTCTTTTCGCGGCCCCACACGGGGGCTGGTGAAGGGGAGAAAAGGCTCGGAGGTTAATGTACCGTGATGGGACGAACATTTGGAAAATCGAACGTAAACAAGAATACAAATCGCAGCTATGACAAACAAGGAGATGTGCAGACGTTTAATTAAATTTATTTGAATGTTATGCTTTTCCGTGGACGAGAGCTGGACTGCTGGTTATCCTATAACAACAAATTATATGGAGTCCACGGTCGTTGTGTTGTTCCACACTGATTTTCATTATCAGTCTCGAAATTGCAAGGGAGAGAAATGACGTTCTGCACTGCATGAGAACAATACGGTCACATATACAGAGTGTTCCGCTTATAACTATAACAAAAGAAATAGCTACAACTTCTAAACTGATACGAATCTAGAGCTGAAACTACGTTTTACAAATAGTGAAAACTGGGAATTTCTTTTACCTTATCGTTCATAAACCTCAACATGGCTTACTGGCGCGGGAAATGTCCAATCTGTATTCAAACATGATCCATGTGTTATGAAGCATTTGTGATATAACATTGTCGACAGCAGCATGAATTCTTTGTCGTTAGTCCACCAAATCACTTACTACCTGATGTTTAATAAATCCCAATAGGAAAAAGCAGGTGGTGTCAGATCTGGTGATCTGGGAGGTCATGCGGTCTACGATGATCTTCTTCCGATCCATCTTCCAGAGAGTATCTGTCCAAGAATGTCAGTACTACATTGGCAAAGTGTGGTGGTGCCCCATCTTGCAGCAAAATGTTTCACATGCTGACTGATGAACGATATGATATGCATTCTCCTGTACGATGATCTGCGCAAGCTCACGATCCATAACTGTTCTGAACTTAACAACACAAATGGATTAAAACTTCCCAGCTTCCTCTTTTAAATGGTACCAACTATAACCCATTTGAATGCCTAGTTTTTAAATTATAAACGTTTCTTTTATTATACTTACAAGCAGAACACGGTGTGCGTGCTTTGGGAGCTGATAGACACATTATTTTAAACACTTTTTGTTAAACACTTTTGCTGCGGTGCTTCATTTAAGCCCTAGACGAGTTAATGTCAGATTATTGCCTCCCACCCAGTTTAAGTATTTAGGGCAAAATCAACAATGCAAATTAGTATTGCATTTATTTTAGTAAGGCACACAATCTTAATCCAAGAAACAAAACACAGAACACATAAACAAAACACAAACATCTCATTGTTTACAGTTAATCAGAGCTTTACTATTCAAAATAAATGTTGGAGGGCACACCCATTGCAATTAACACAAAGAGTGCATCGGCTTGGGCTATTCTGCCGTACTTTCGCAAAGACACCGGCCATTTCTCTTTTTTAAAAGTTTTGTCAGTCTAATTTTAATAGTAAAGGTGCTATTAACTGTAAACAATGAGATGCTTGTGTTTTGTTTATGTGTTCTGTGTTTGTTTCTTGGATTGTTTGAAATGGAACATCATTGTTTATTTTTTTATATGTTAAGCGTGTAAAGAGAAGAAGATATACGAATAAGAGTTTTAATAATGATTGGTACAAGAGTAGAGAAGGTCATGTGAGTGCAACACATATTTTTAAATATTGAAGTATAAATTCTTCGAAGTATTTTCCTTTCCCAAATAATTAGTAGCTTTTTTGACTTGTCTATTAAGTTTATGTCTCTGCTCCATATATTACACTAGGTTTCATAGTTGTGTTATATAATCTTTGTGACAAATATATTTTCGTAAAGAGATGTGCTGCTGTTTTATAGCGTTTATTTTCTTGGTTAAATCTTGCTTTAATTTCTATCGTGATTTAATTTTGTTGTGTTATTAAAGAACCCAGATATTTAAAACACTCAACGTTTTCATATGTTTGACCTTCTAATCGCACTTCCTTGACTTGTGGACTATCTTTCCTATTGACCATATATTTTGTTTTGCTACGATTTATATTGAGACCACTTTGTTGCAGCAGTTGTCAGGTCTGTTACGGTTTCTATTACATGTTTAATTGTCCTGCTCAATACTACAATATCATCTGCAAAAGTTAAACATTTACTTGACCTATTGCATATTGTTCCTCCTGGGTTTATCTTTATATTTCTAATTGCTTTCTCTATCACTATATTAAATAGGAGTGTAAATAATGAATCACCTTGTGTTGAACCCACTGTCGTTTGGAAATTTGCAGATCATTTTCCTTGAACTTTAACTTTATTGTTTGTATTATTTAAAGCAATTTTGATTGGCTTCACCAATTTATTTGGTATTCCAAACTCTT
>CM060964.1:23147910-23150410 GCA_030765045.1 Tenodera sinensis
GCTATGATCAGAAAATTCAAAATATACATTTTATTTGTCGTAAAAATATCATAAACGTGTAATTTTAATGAAAATCATTAAAGCCATTTTCAAGAAAATAGAAATTTTCGAAAAATATTCCATGTAAAGGGTAGTTTAGGGTGGAGCAATTTTCTTCAAAATCTTCGTGTCGCATCTTTGAAAGACATTGAATTTAAATACCAACTTTGGTCTTTAACCGACTGTTTTTTAGCTATGCTGTCCACAGATTGACACACACACACACACACACACACACACACACACACACGCACGCACGCACGCACGCGCGCACACACACACAGACACACCGACTAACCGACACACCGACACACCGACACACCGACACACAGACACACAGACACACAGACACACAGACACACAGACACACAGACACACAGACACACAGACACACAGACACACAGACACACCGACACACCGACACACCGACACACCGACACACCGACACACCGACACACCGACACACCGACACACCGACACACCGACACACCGACACACCGACACACCGACACACCGACACACCGACACACCGACACACCGACACACCGACACACCGACACACCGACACACCGACACACCGACACACCGACACACCGACACACCGACACACAGACACACACACACACACACAGACCTTTTTCTATAAATGCATTTTTTGGATTCAGAAGGCCTTGAAAATTTATTTTCTGTAAAATCTTTAAATTGAATTTTTGGGTGGAATACAATACTTCCTCTACTTACTAGTAGAGAAAGTAAAAAAATTGTTTACACCAATATTTAGTTAGTATGGTAATTGTGCTTCCACACCTTGTATACTCCAAAGTTGGAAAGGTGATGTCAGACTGAAAGAATGCAATACTTTAGCGAGATTTGAACCACGGACCTTATGCCTTCTGTGCCATTGCTGCTTGTGCAAGGTCAGCTACTTCCTGTCAGGACAATCGGTTGCTTAGGATGCCATAACACAAAACGGGCCTTTCGACGAAATCCACCTCTGACACCAGTGCGACAAAATAACAAAGGACTAGTGTAATTACTTTTTCTTACTTTACTTTCTTCTACCTGAGTACATAAGAATACAGCTCTCTTTTACTGCCGTTACACAGTCTTCAGTCCTTCGTGATATTAGAACTCACAACTGTTTTCTTCTCCTATCCCTAGCACACAGTTTTCCCCTTTTTGTTTTCTTTCAGTTCTTCTCTATCTCTCAAGTAGCCGACTTTGACGATATGATCACTCAACACTCATTAACTGCTTCCTCTCTTCCTTTCGATGCGATCATTCTCTCACGACACACGCAGCTGACACAGACACACTAAAAGCAAAACTGGCTGACTCAAAACTGCGTGTCCTCACGCGCTCCGCAAGCTTCTATACCAGCGATGAGGTAGCCATATATTTCTCGAACAATCTAGAACACCCCTTTTAGTTCCGCCGCTCTGACTGTTGTCACGTGTTTGGTCGTGTGAGTGGGATCGCCGCGTCTGGTATGTGGTGTGAGGTAGCTTGACCCCGACCGTCCTTTTTTGTGCGTCGCGGCCGGCGTCACAGTATGAACACAAGTTCAAGCCATAATGTGCAGTTACGCTTATGTTACATTATAGGGATGGTCTCAGTTACATTTCAAATTTTAAGGTTAAAAGTTAGATAAATGGTTCTCATTTATTTTTGGCATTAATAGCTTAGCTTTGGACCTAATCTGTTTATTAATAATGCATTACTTTTGTTAGCGTTACTAATGTAAGTCATACTAAAATGTAATTATCACATAATCTATGTGACTATGAACAATAAAGACAAAGAAGTGTAAAGCACTGTAATACCAAGGGTTAATTTCATATTCCCTTTGGGCTTTACGGGCCCAAATGACCTAGCTGTCGAGGGGCCCTTAAACCCCACTCACTCACCCCTTTGGTCTTTAAACCCCAATGTGTTTCCGATGTCGTCATTAGCTCTTAGCCAAGGTTGGCTTACTGGTGCTCAATGAGCGCAGCCTCCTCCCTTTCTTGCACGATAACTGTCTGTTTTTTCAGTACAAAATGAAGGTCGCTCAAGGTATTCCACGAGTCGCCCAGGCCTGCTCTTAGCGCCTCAGGCGCGAACACTTGCAAGGTCATAAAATTGTGCCTTCGTTGATACCGCTGCTCTAACTAAATGAGCTACCATGGCAATATGCCGGCACATTCAATCCCCTAAATTATTCACATTTTTCGGTAAACCACAAAATGTTCCCGAGTTACAATCTTCTAAATGCTTTAAGTCCCATACAAGCCTAGTGCAGTAAAGCTAGTCAGGCTGAACAATTTAATGCCATAGTCAGGATATGACTCACTCTGATTGCTTAGACCAACGGAAGGGAAAGCGAAGATCAATATGGCATCGCATTTTTCAGTCTGATTCTGCCTTTTCATCTAGAGGCTATAAGTTATAAATTGACCAAAAATTGCACCTTCCACTCATA
>CM060964.1:23155410-23197910 GCA_030765045.1 Tenodera sinensis
ATGTCACTTATTCGAATGCTGGGGTGCATTATTTCATACCACGGTTTCCTTTCCATCATTTCCCTTCATTCCAATGCCTGATCATCTTTCAGGTGTACTTTCAGGCAGTGATGGGCAGATGGCGCTGATAATTGCGCATGGTAACTGCTGTTCTCGGCGCTAGGTGGCGTTTAGCAGACCTTCTCCTCCGTCGCTCAGTGCGACACCGGAACTGTGGTGTGATGGCTGCTTGGCGGGTCTTGAACCGGGATGAAGTTATTTCAGCATTGTTAGGGACTTCCGCGCGTCTCTGTGGCCTGTCTAGCTGCGACCCTGTGTGGCACCTTCGGTTCCCTCATTTCACCCCTGCTTCCTAGGCGGTTGTTGCCACAATAGATCTGTGTAGGTCTAAGAGAGCGAGGTGTCCCCTGTGTGTCTGTACCCTTTACCCTTTGTAAAAGAGGTTACCTCATATTTTTGGGTGGAATACAATACTTCCTCTACTTACTATACGCAGTAGTGAAAGTAAAAACGAGGAAGGTTATGAGGCAGCTACTCCCCAATTTTCGTTGTCATTTTAATTTAGGACGCCATGACTACGTCCCATCTGGTCATTCCATAAAAATACGGGTTAAGAAGTTTGAGGAAAGTGGTTCGGCACTGAAATAGCCCCCATATAGCAGGCAGACCAAGTGTCCACCAGATGTCACTGTGCTCGGTCCTCAGGCATTCCCCTGCAATGCACTTATCAGAGAGGACTTTCATTTAATCCTTAGTACCCACATAGATCTTTCTTAAATACCAGTTAATATTTAGTGTACCTAGTCCGTTTCTACTGTATGTGCGTTTACATAAATGTTTCAGTTAAAGCGTTGGTCAACTTTGGTTCTTTGATTCAAACTAAAATCAAATTTCAAACTTACTACCCTTTTTTTAAAGTTTGGTAAAAATGTATGAGATAGTTACCCTGGGAATTGAATAGCGTTAGCCAAAGTTAATGCCATACTTGTGATGCAGCTTCTGTTGTGGGACAAACACGATCTACCCCGTCAGTGCAAATTCTGACTCACCCGCAACGTTGCCAAATGTCCCCTGTTCACACATTTTTCTAAACGTGCACGAAGGATTAAAGTAAAATCATCATAAACTTTGCGCTATACCTATCGATCTCTTTCTCTATCCCCTCTCTCTCTCTCTCTCTCTCTCTCTCTCTCTCTCTCTCTCTCTCTCTCTCTCTCTCTCTCATACACACACACATACACCTCTCTCATGATAATGAGATCATGATAAGAAGAAGAACGTCTGTATCGCTTCATTTTTCTGTTTTCTTCACTATGGACAACTAAATCTTCATTATTACTTGAACGAATACTTCATCAGTAAAGGCCGGAGGGATGTGCGCTCGCATGCGATACAGGTTAACTGGACGCAGAGTATGAATGACGTCAGAAGTACAGCAAGGCCATCAAATGTGCAAACAACTGCCACTAGAAGCGAGAGTAGAAAACAGCGTAACGCAGCACTCTGCAAACTAGTGAAGCATTGCCTTGCAAGTGTATGAGACGCAAGCAAGGTCAAGGTGTAGTATAACGCGACTGTTTTGTGTCTTCTCTTCTTTAGTGTTCATATGGTGCTTGTAGGTTGTCTGCAGTGAGACGGTTTTCACGGTCAGGCTGTACCTACCCGCAGTTGTTTACATGAGCGAGCGATAACAGTAGAGTCCATGTGCAGTATACCTATGAAAAAAACGCACACGCCTCCGGCCTTTAATCATCAGTAATATTCACACGTGTCAGGCATAACGTTTCGAATAGTGTAGGTTTGCCCAAGAAAGAGGCCTCCTAAGTGGTACGGTAAGCGCACTGAGAGAGTGTTTTGTTTACGTCTGAGGCCAGAGCTTGGAGTGTGAGAGGAATAATTCCAAGCACTGTGCGAGTGTTTTGTTTACATATTGAGATCAGTACTGGCCACGAAGCACACGCCAGTCGGGTACAACACAGGCCACTGACGTGTACGAGGACAGCTCAGCGTTGTCCTTTACATTGCCGCTCTGAACTGACAACTAAACAAGATTCATCAAGTATCGATTCCATTGCATGAAAAATGCATTGTTTCATGTCAGGTTGGCGATATGCTCCGAGTAAGACAAAGGACACCGAAGTTAATATACCAGTAATTAATTCCGGAACATTGACTCAATTTTCCAGGTAACATGCATCAGGACCTACATTTTCGTTTATTAAATCCTCAAGATAATGTTGTCACGCTACTTTGGGACAGTAATAGCAGGTATTTTAATAACAAAAGATATGATAGCGTGACCTCCACGCCGGCTGTCTCCACTGTTCAATTTCATATTCAAATAAGCAATTCCAAACAAGTTTAACAGCAACAACTCTTTGGATTTAACTTACGTAAGCATACATTAATTTCTACATTACTAGAACTTCTGGACTAGGTTCTCCCTGCCCATCTGCCTTCAGTTAATTATGTTGCAACATGTGCTTTGTTCCGTTTAAAAATGCCATGGACAAAGGTAATACACATTTTTAGGTACAGATATGGTTCCGCGGTAGAGCTACAAAACTACCATAGGCTACTGTAGACTAAGTGTAGACTACGGTAGTTTTGTTCAGTTAAGAACCTACACACGTTACCTGTACGTTAGATGTGTTGCATGCATATAAGGCGTTACCTCTTATCGAAGTGATCATGTTTTACTAGATTCCTCTAGAAACCGTAAGCGTTGAACTTTGAACCTTCTCGAAACTGAGAGAGGGTGTATAAAGGGCCGTTTAACCTACGGAACATTAGTGTTTTCAAGAACATTTGAAAGCTTCTCTAAATATATTACAGTTAAATGGAAGGTACTGATAGTAATCAAGAATAATTTTATTTTGAACCCAAAAACCGTTTATATTTAGAGCTCAGTGACAAAAACCATGATCACAGTTTCTGGTGATCATCATGTTTGAATTTCGCATTCAATTTCTTAATTCATTGTATTTTGTACTGTTTCTCTCCCTACCAATACTACTGGTAGTTCTACCAGTTACTACGTCATTTATGTATGTTTGTTTGTTTGTGGTGTTTAACGCCCGCATTTACTACTACGGCACCGCAGGCGGTGACACTGATGATACATGGAATGAAGATGGAGCACCGGGGGAAACCGGAGTACCCGGAGAAAACCCGCCCTGACGCCGCTTCGTCTACCACTGGGATCGAACCCGGGCCGCCTAGGTGGTAGGGGAGCGCGCTAACCGCTCGGCCACGGCGCCGCCTGGTCATTTATGTACTGTGTCTAAACTACCAAACAATAGTTCGCATTCAAGGAGGTGAGGGGTTTGATTCCGGTTGCCACCTTCATGACCCATGGGTTTTTCGTGGGTTTCCGGGTAGCTAGGTAACTGCTAGGAAGGATAATTACACTAATACAGCTGATTTAACATAGTCCTACCTCTAGGAATTTCTTGTGTGTGTGTGTGTGTGTGTGTGTGTGTGTGTGTGTGTGTGTGTGTGTGTCTGTCTGTCTGTCTGTCTGTCTGTCTGTCTGTCTGTCTGTGGACACCATGACTCAAAAACGAAAAGTCGGTTAAAAACCAAAGTTGGTATTTAATGTCTTTCAAGGAGCAACATGAAGATTTTGAAGAAAATAGCTCCACCCTAAACTACCCTTTACATGGAAAATGTTTCCAAAGTTTTGATTTTCTTGAAAATGCCTCTAACGATTTTAATTAAACTGACATATATTTAGGATATTTTTATGGCAAATGAAATGTATATTTTGAATTTCCTGTCTATAGCCTATGTAGTCCTGTTCACTCTGGATGACTTTTGAGTAACTCGTAAACCGAATGAGATAGACAAAATCTTACTACATAAAACAATTATATCTCGCTAAAACACACGATATTCCTTATTTGTGCCAGTTTCGGAAAACTTAAAACTTTGGTGAAATGGAACATCGTTGCTCATTTTTTATATGTTAAAGCGTGCAAAGAGAATAGAATCTCAAAGCATTAAAACCTTTGACTATCGCTCAAAGTCTACTGTATTCTAATATTCCTCTTGCACCTACAAGGAAATAAGCAATAAGATAATTTGTACAAATGTTTATCTCAACTGACACGAAGAAGATATAGGAATAAGAGTTTATAAGAATGGTTAGTACAAGAGTAGAGAAAGCCACGATTTTTTGACACATGCTCCAATTACTTGTATTGTTTCCCCTTTGACAGTAACCCCAATTCCCTACATTGTTGAGCCTTACTCCTAGCTAGTAGACGTCACTATTCCCTTATAACAACCTCTATGGGTCTTTATTACGAACAACTAATTTAATTTACCCACATGTCGGCTTCTTAGAGCTTCGTGACTTTAAAGAATATGGCAATAACATTTTAAACTCGTGCAACAAGTTGGCAGTATGTTACAACTATTTCCAGCGGATATAAACACATTGTTGGCGGGATATACCGGTGTCTCTTATTAGGAGACTACTTTTTATTTGAATACTTTATGTGTTAAATAATTTCTTCTGTTCTGCTTTAGAATGTATTAATTTAAATACTAGGCAATATTTTGTATTCACTTATATATGTATACCTTCTTATTGTGGTACACAGAAAATATTCCTGCCTCTCAAATTATGAGCATGTCTTTTTCTAGAAGTTTTTCTTGGGGAAAAAAAAACAAAAACAAAAAAGCACGCATTTGGCACTGACAGTTAAATTTACAACAGTGAAGCTGATAGACGCACTGGGGGAATTCATAACTTTGCCTCGAGTGCCTTTCACTCAATTACTGCTGCAGTCAGGTTTGCCAATAAGGCGTTCATGTGGTAACCTGAATCTGCCCTTTGGGCTTTCCCCTTCCAATATAACCTGCAGGCGTATTCTATTCGCTCATTTCTTGCTGTTCAGACATGTCCAAAACACTTCATTCTCTTCTCTTCAAAGCCGGTCTTTATTACCGGCAACCTATTCTGTTCCTTTTCGCAAGTGATCGCTCTTCACATTCCACCCTTTTTAAAGCTTTCATCCATGGTGCTATTATTCCACCAAGGCATCTACCCATTGTTGTCCCATCTTTAAAATACCTTAGAAGCATCGTGAAAAGCACAAGGCGCCATATTTTTCCTATTTATGCATGGAGACAAGCTTTCTGTCTTTGTCATTTATAAATGGCTAAATTACTAAAGCGAGACTTTAAAAGTGTGAAATGCAATAAATAATCTCATAAATCTATCACTGCCAAACACTCTCTTCCAGATAAATAATTACTCATCTAAGTTTTTCAATCAAGTATTGATTGCTTACCAGAGCCAGGCAATTCGGTACCTGCCTCTTCAAGTTTAGTGCACACGGACAGTAACCCACGAAATGCCGGGAAGTGGTAACGTAAACAAAGCTGCGCTTATGCGCTCTCAAACGAAGCATAGTGTCCTGCACCTGTAGATCAACAGTTAATTTGAAATTACATGCAGGGTTACAGGGCAGCCATTAAATTGCGCTTTGAGGTACGTATAAGGGAACAATACAATAAAGAATTGAATTGTATGCGACAAATAGAATTATTTAACTATACCATTATATATTTATGCATAAACATTTTCATTTTGTAACCTGTGGTAATATGAAAATATAGAGTTTTAGTGTCACAAAAACAAAAATTGAGTAACACACATTACATGTTTTGTTTTCTCTAATTGTAGAGAAATGCTTTAAATTAAATCCTGCATAATTTTGTACGTCAATTTATAATTAGAATTCTGCACTTAAGACATACTTAAATATGTATTTTAATTGCGCAGTTGATCCAGAGTTAGGTTCATATTCGCAACTACTGCACTATACTGTGCTATGAATTCCAGACCGGCTGTGCGTAACACAGCCAGTGCTTGATCTTGCCCTAACGTCCTTGAGATTATAACCTGCAGTACTCTTGTGGGACCGGAAAAGTAGAAATAGGAATAAGAATTTGTAGGAGTGGTTAGTATGTACAAGAGTAGAGAAATTTATGTGAGTGCAACACATCAGATTTTTTTTCCTGCACTATGGTATTTTATTGTATGACTGCACTGTATTACTGGTGACTTTGATGCGACGAAATGAATAAGTTCATATTTAAATAAATAGACAAATAAACATTCTAAATAAGGAAAATTGAAGCTATTAATAGTGAAGCAACAAGATTCTAAAGTAAGAGCAAATTAGAAACTAAAAACTTTACTTATCTTAGTAATGTTGCACGTTCTTTTTGCACAAACTGGCTCGAATTCCAAGTTCTCTCCAACTCATTCTCAAAGCTATAAAAATAAATTGGTAACGAATTAGAAGTTTTTAGGTAACTTAATTTGGGTTAATTTTGAATCAAAATTATTTGAGTATCTAAATTTTAGCATGAAAAGAAAAACTAAGAGGTTAAAAAACAAGTTAAATAGTTTATGCCAAAAGCAACAGAAATTGAATATAAGGAAACCAAATGATCAAACAAATAATGTAATTAATTTATCAAATTGTAACTTTAACGAGAAAGAAAGAAATTTTCTAAATAAAGGTATGAAAGTTTTTCAAAAAACACATATGATTTTGTTACAGATATTGAAATTGCCAGTCAAGATTTAAATGACATTAATAAATCTTTGATTAAAATGAAATGCACTAAACTTTTGAAAGATATAAATAAAAATCATCCTAAAAGTAATTATAATAATCATATTATTAAATCATTGAAAGAAAAGGATGTAAAAAAAGGTAGCTTTTGTAACGAATTTGTTTGTATAGCTTTGAGAATGAGTTGGAGACAACTTGAAACTCGAGTCAGTTTGTGCAAAAAGAACGTGCAACATTACTAAGATAAGTGAAGTTTTTAGTTTATAATTTGTTCTTACTTAAGAAATAAATACTCCCTTATAAAATGAATTGCTTGAGATTATAAGAATATAAATATGAGCCATTATATTTGGTTTGGTGTTCCCAATAAACAAAAACTCCTGAGACATGAATCAGTGTGTTTTGTTGGTTATTTGACACATATACGATACAAAAACCAACGCTCATTCCCTTTAAAACCCAGATGTTTATAGCAGAACAAGTACTATACTTAGTAATTTATTACAAAATGTTAACGAACGGGTATTTGTGTGGAACGAAATGTAAAGGAATGTTCAAACACGGATAGTCGGTTTATATCCATAACTTACCGGCAGGTTCCGAAGTTGTCAGTTTAATGATCATAGATATTATTAGTTGCTGTACACAGCGTTATGAGCTTGTTTGTGCTTCGTTCATATGTTTTAGGATGAAGAGGCTGTTATTTCTCTACCACAGGTTCAGATGAATATTGAAAACAGCATATAATAGTTTATTATCCTTTGTCCGTTACAATCAAATAAACCTCGCGAAATCCACTACCAAATTTTCCCAATAGAATCTTCCAATACAGAATATAATTTATTGTATTAATCATCAGCAGCGCAGTTGGTAGCGCACTTGCCTCTAGCGCGGAGGACGCGGGTTTGATCCCCACTACCAGCATGGGGTACACTCAGCCTCGTTAGGTCCCCGGGGGATCAATTGAGGAGCTACTTGATGCAGAAGTAGTGGCCCCAGGTCTAGAAGGCCGTATAATTGGCCGGCAGGGCTTGGGGGGCACTGACCACGTCTCACCCTCCAGTACTGCACCCCACCAATGACGTCTGTAGTGGGCGGCAAGCCTTGGCCCTTCATGGGCTGTTGCGCTAGGGGATTTATATTAATTCAACTTATCTAATCTAGAGGCAGTGGATTTAGGGGTATCTCGAACTGGAATTGATAATTTCTTCAAATTCCAATCAATCAAACTGAAACTTTATCACAAATCTACTCAATATAATTACACCGGAAATGTGTCCTTATTATCCTAAGTACCTAGCTTTCCGAAAACAAGCATTCTTTTAAAGTGGATGGACCGATATGAAGGCCTTTTCTTGATATCAATTCAAATTTTTGCATTTAGAATTTAAAGTTTCTAAAATCATCAGTTTCATTTAAAATTTTAACACATTGATCAGGGTTTAATTTATATTTACATACAGTTTTATTTAAATTTAAAACTTCAGTTTTCTGTTTAAAATGTTATTAAACATGACTGTTATTTTTTAATAATTTCAAAACTAGGTACGCTAAAAAAATTATCTCGCTATCTTTTATCCCATTATTTAATAAGGAGGCCTATCAAATGTCATTAATTTAAACCGAGAAGTAACATTGTGTGGAACAGTTTGAAAATGAAAGTGTTCGGACAAAAAAGACAAGAGTTTAAAAATTAAATTGCTAAAATAGCACCGTATCTTTTAAATTGCCCTATCACGTGTATTAAAATCCGGTATGTATAAAATTAAATTAGACTTTTTGTAGTGTTTAATGAAGAAAAATATGTATTTCTGAATTTTGATAATTTTTTGCCTTTTTCAGTGAGCAGTATCTTTAACACTGATTTACTTTTTGATAATCATCGGGTGTTACCTCATATAGATCGCGTGGTTCATGTTATCTGATCATGTTTTACTAGATTCCTCTAGAAACCGGAAGCGTTAAACTTTGAACCTCCTCGAATCTGAGAGACGGTATGTAAAGGGCAGCTTAAGGATACGTATCTGTGTAGAAAGGCTAAAATGTCAAAAAGTGACAAAATAGATTTTTGTTTTATCAAATAGTATAAATCTTCTGCTTTATTTTGTTGTGCTATTTATAGCCTTACGGCCTTTTTAACTACGTCACGTGGCCGTCTAACTGATTGCCCAATACAGTTTCATTATCCTTGTTACCACTTCAAACTTAGTTTTCTCATGTTTTTATTTTTAGCACTACTTGCTCTTTACAATGCTCCACACGATGCAGTTTTCAGTACATATGCATTAAATTTGGTGTACTTGCTTAGAAACAACATTAGAAATAAATAATGAGATAACGTTTTCATATCATGAATACCTTCTGAGCAATTAAATATTAAGAGTTACATTTCAAAATTTAAATGAAGACAATAATGAATTTAAACTTTAAAATTTATTTTTATCCAAACTAACAACAAAATTAAGAAATTGTCTCATCAGTTTTCTAACGTTCTATTGAAGGAATAAATAAAACTTATTTAGTTTTTCAAACCAAAATTGCATCGTGTGGAACCATTTATGGAAATATTTACTCCTCACTATACAGTGATTATTGTGTTAAAATTCCAAATCTATCCAATAAAAAGTGTAGATTTACAAAATTCTACTCTAAGTATAATACAGTTCACATTCAAAACGCCGATACTGACCACAAGTTAGGTTATTTGAACCGAATGGTACAAGTTCTATTTTTATTACTGTTTCCAAAGTCATAATCACAGTTCTTGGTGTTCATTATATTTGAATTTCTCATTAACGGACACAGGGACTAAAATTTCGAAGTTCTGTAATATGTAAGCTACTGACGTATTATTTTGTATAGACTTTAAGTAGATCACTAGTAAGTTGTGTAGCAAGTTTCACATTTACATGATTTTTACTTATAGATCTATTAACTATTTTATCAATCAATAATACTATAACATATTTCTCAATTTCAAGACGCACATGGCGCAATTATTTTTAAGTGGGTTTATAATGTTGTGTGGTGCTTATTTGTTATAATTATGAGTACAAAATCAGTTATTATCTTTGTAGTCATGGCACTATTTGCTAAGGTAAAAATGTATTTCTATTTGCATATATTCTTGTATGAAAATTAGTCAAATATCTGAACAATTTATTTATTATTCTTTTACAAAAACTATTTGCCATTAACTGTAAATAATAACTAGGTTTGCTGAAGTGTCTTTGCACAACATGGATGCAGCTTTTTACTACAATGGGATCTTAACTATTGCGCCAGCCTCATTTTGTGTGTTCAAAAATGTAAATTTGAGAAAAATTGAGTTTTCTGAAAACATGCATTTCAAATATATTTACAGGCTACCCGTATTCTCAGAACTGGCTCGTAGTGTTACAATACGATCTGAAACAGTGAAACTCGACCCAAACAAGGCTCGCAGTGTTACGATACGTACTGTAAAGCAATATTTGTTTAAAAAAGGGAGTATAGTAATATGTTTCCAAAACTGTTTCAAAACAGGTATCATACTGTGTGCTTTCTATCTGCCCCGTCAACTGTACACCTGAGTATTTAAACGTGCACTGGCGCTTTAAAAATGGTGGAGTTTGACATTTTACGTATGCACCTGATTCCTGAAGTTATTGTTAGCTAATGCTGGATTTTTGACAATGAAGTCATTAATCCTCTTGCTCTCCAATATCTGAAGAGAGCAATAGCAGCAATAGTAAGTTTTTTTTAGAGAGCACCATATTTTTATGTTTTGGCGGTCACATCGCTCTCTCACAACCCCCAGAATGTCTGGAGGACCAGACCTGTCGTTGGTTTACGGGTCTCACCGACCTGACCGGGAGAATTATCAAAATAAATTCACCGACCATATCCTCTGATTACCAATCAGAGGACGTATTACATGCCATGAGAGGTCAGCATGTTGGGGGTTAAGATTTTATAGAGAAATTAGAGAAATGGAGAGGTTGGAAAAATAAAGACTCCCTAGAGTTGTCCGAAGAGAACAACAAACTTACTGTTGGTGATTTTAAACACACAAGCCATGTGCGGGCAATGTCTGAGAGGTCTCAAACATATTAGGCATCTAAAATAAGAAATTAGAAACTAAAAGCTTATTTTCAAAGCTATAGTTGGATACAACTTGAAGCATGTCAGCTGTGGAAGAACTTGCAATATTTCTAAGATAAGTGCAGCTTTTAGTTTCTAATTTGTTCTTATTTTAGATTCTGTTGCTTCACTGTTAATAGCCTCAATTTTTCCTTACTATCAGGTATTTTTTTCATTTTCTTTTATTTAATTTGAATTACTCAAATATACATAAAAATAAAGCAAAGCAAGCAAGGAGATTTCCTGGATAAACCCTTTTTAATACATTTCAATAAAAATTCTGCTTAATATACCTGTTCCTAGGTACATTTGTAAGAGAAAATCTGAAATTTGTAGATTTTATCATTTCTGATCGAAATTTCAGGCCCGTGTCCCTTAAATGTCTTAAGACACACACACACACACACACACACACACACACACACACACACACACACAAACACACACGCACGCACGCACACACACACAGACGAACAGAGAAAGAAAGAAGAATACAGAATTAAAGTGAGAACGCGAGAGATATTTTGGTTAGTTCCGGAGAAAAGTCGGTCACGATATTGGCGAGTTTAGCGTACGTTAGATACGCCGTTTTAACTCTAATTTTGTTCCTGGAACGTCACGCAGTTGTCTGGAAAACAGCCAATAAGTAAAATTGCCCTAATGCTCAGTTAAATAAAACATAAGCAGTTGAAAGAAAACGTCCAACTTGGCCAACGATTTGAGCGGAAAGCTGTCGCTTTGCTGAAACAAAGAGAAAATAATTTATTCCACTTGTGTAAAATTGTGATCGCTGATACAGCTTTAATTTCGCTTAATGGACTATATGGAAGAGCTTATCTCCTCACATTCATTACCACTGAACGCACATTTTTATTTGTGTATCAAACGACATATTTTAGCGTATTAACATTAATTACAACAAAACCTGCCGTTAATGAGGTGCGTTTTGAATGGGCTGTTTGGTGATAGCAAAGCATTAAATTTCTGCGTAAAATCACAAATTGGGTTGCTCATTTTATATAATCAAATGAAAATGGCGTGCTCAGCGTCAGAAACATATCGACCCAACTTCGATAGATCGTTTGCGTGACCATATTTCTCATAGCGACCTGCATGATTGATCAGCAGAGCCCAACAATGCCTCTTTCACTTTTTCTTTTTTAATTAAAGAGCATTTTAATAATGCTGATGCCTAATTCCATTTTAGAGGGGAAAGAACTGGCGGATTACTTCGTAAAGCGTTCTTAATCTCTCCGGTTTGTTAGCTTTGCTTTGTTCGGCATTTTTTTACAACGTCCCTTCACGACTGCTCAAATTCTTAATGCTTGCTGGAAATACAATTAATTCACGACGATGGAAATCACTGTGCCGTTAGAACTGTTTGAAATACATCTCAGACTCCAAAAGTAAATACAGTTGAACCTGTTTTATACGTAACCCAGTCCTAAGTAACTAAGAAATGTATTATTGAAGCCTTATTTATACGTAATTCGCCATTATATGTATTAAATTTCAGTGACACACAACTGAGTTTAAGTAATTACAATGAGCATACAGCATACGCTGTCTTAAAAGGAACTCCAGGAATATCTCTGTTGACAAAGGCGTAACATCATCGGTGGCTTTCGGCCATGGAAACAAAAGACAAAGACTTTGCTGGTAGAACCGACGGCTCTCGGTGCAATAATATCGTACCAACAAACGAAAAGTAAAAATAATCACTTTCAATATCTGGTGTGTACTATTCAATAGCGGTTTTGTCTTTCAGTTCTCAATTGCTTTAATCAGCCATGGAGAACAGAAAAAGGAAATGTTATACACTACATTAGAAAGTAAAATTCATACGAACTTAATCCACACAAAAACAAAACCGAAATTGCTTCACACTTAGGAATTGTTTCTGCTACGCAATTATTATTGGACATTGTTGCTGATATGTGCCAAAAATATGTTGGTGGATGTCACTTCAAGCGACACTCACAATAATGTGGATTACGACTCAAATCTTGAAATACCTGAAGTGAGTAAAGTGTTAAGTGCACGTATTGTGTGTAGGTGTTACATCAGTGCAAAAATTGTAGCGAAAACCACTAAGTTCATTAATAATTTTGCAAAATGAGGAATGTGCATGTAATACAAGAAAAGTGAAATAATCCAAATTCACTGATATCTTTGAAGGAGTTCACAATAGTGTTTTCTTCGTGCTTATGTATGTTTGCTGTTTGTAAATGTTTACACATTGTATTGCATGCATTATCCAAGTCCCTTTGTACCGTACGTTTACTTGTGTTTTAGCCAGTGGGAGGGATTAGTATCTGTGAAAGCAAATGTCACAAATGCATAACACCAGAAATATTTCATATACATCAATGTTGTTAAGGCACTCCGGAAGGTCCTATCGTTGCAGTGTTAAATTTGTCATGCTCAATGTAGCTTTTCTCTGACTATTAGGAATACAGTGCTGAAATCTTTAGGGTGGTAAAATTATACCTTTGGCTACATTTTAACACAGGGTATATTGTATTTTTTCCTTCATTTTGTTGTATGGTTTTTTGATGCAATCCAGGAAATAGATTGTCTTTCTTAAAACTCTTGTGTTAAAATATGTACAATATTGTAATAAATATGCCCTGAAAGTTTCAAAGCGATATCTCTTCTGGAAGTTGAGAAAAAATAATTATGTATCAAAAAACTGTAACTTACTGAAACAGACTCTCTCCTTACGCAAAAACTGAGTTAGTTCATCTTTTTTTCCAAAATCGGTTTTATTAGTCGTTGAAGGAAGGACAATATTTTGATTACAATTATAAAAACGTTACTCCAGTAAGGTGAAAGCAAATCATGTTTTGGAAACCAAGTTAATTACGACAAACCTCACCATATATTTCCATGCTTGTTTGTCATTTTTGCTGATGTTTTCCAGTTTCTAGTTTCTCACAGAGGTATTAAAACATAATTTAAAAATGAAAATTTTAGTAGAAAGAGCTTGCCAGAGACTATACAATGTGATTAGGTAATTATTAATATACATACAAGTTAATTAACCAAAAACGTCAACATTTGTACACATGCGTTTTTAATGCCTGGTAATCGCTGTATAAAAAATTAAGCCTCTACCTTTAATATTCTCCCCTTTAAGAAAACCAACGTATGAAAATTGTGGTAAGTTTTTGTATTTTCCCTGCATTCATAAACTCTTCAGATTAACATGTGGAAGTTATTTTAAGCTGCTTATGCTTCAAACACTGGTCACGTGATACTTTAAATGTCGGTTCTAAATGTAGAAAGTCATATTTTGAACATTGAAAGAAGCTTTTCTCATAACGCATACTTCCAACAAACGTGACTTCAAAATTGTCCTTACGATACAAATTGTAACCAAACATTTTGATTAATATCATACCTAGTAAAACCTATGGGTACAATTTATCAGTAAAATAAAATCGATTACCCATTGAATAGCATTTCTTTTCCCTCTAAAGTTAAAAAAATCCCGATGTGTTGCACTCACATGACTTTCTCTACTCTTGTACTAACCACTCTTACAAACTCTTATTCCTATATCTTCTTCGTCTTAGTTGAAATAAACATTTGCAGAAATTATTTTACTGCTTATTTCCTTGTAGGTGCTTTGGGATTCCCTTCTCTTTGCACGGTTAACATATAAAATATTGAACAACAATGTTGCATTTGGCAAAAGATAAATTTCCGAAACTGACATAAAGAACAGGGAATATCTCCGAAACCGTTCACTTTACAAAAAAATTTATTCGGACATAAATTGTGTTTTTTAGCAAGATCTACATTTTTTTAAGAATAAGATTTTGTCTATCTTACGGTTTACGTGTTATTCAAAAGTCATCCAGAGTAAACAGACTACATAGGCTATAGCCAAAAAATTCAAAATATACATTTCATTTGTCATAAAATATCTCAAACATGTCATTTTAATAAAAATCGCTAGAACCATTTTCAAGAAAATCAAAATTTTCCATGTAAAGGGTAGTTTAGGGTGGAAGGATTTTCTTCAAAATCTTCGTGTCGTATCCCTGAAAGACATTAAACTTAAATACCAACTTTGGTATTTAACCGACTTTTCGTTTTTGAGTTATGCTGTCCATATACCAACAGATACGCATACGCGCGCACGTGCACGGACCTTTTTCTAAAAATGCCCTTCTTTTATTCGGGGGACCTCAAAACATACATTTCCGGTGAAATCTGAACATCGATTTTTGGGTGGAATACAATACTTCCTCTACTTTACTTTACGTAGTAGACAAAGTAACTAGTTTAAACTTAATCTGTATTTTTTCCTGTTTTAAGGGACACTGGGAGTGAAATTTTGGTCAAAATTGTCAAAAAGTCGAAAATTGTTTTTTTTACCTTAAAATGTTCCTGGAACACCTGTGCATTTGGATCAGCTAACATTTTTCATATCCCCCACTCCATGTGGTCATTACGGCCCTTTCAAATAGCGCTCTTCCCTTAACGTACACAGCATGTTCCTATATAAAAGCCTGTTTTTCTCAAAACTACATTTCTGCATATTCCAAAAGAAGGTAGCGCCTGAGTTTTGCTTCAAATTCAATGATAATTTCCAAAATTATTCATAAATAGCAGCTTAAAAAAAACTGTGATTCAAAATTGATTTTTTTTTTCTTTTTTTTTTTTTTTTTTTTTTTTTTTGCATGAAAAAGATCAATAATTTTTAAGGTTAAATTTTCTTTGTTATTAAAAAAAATATGTACAGCATAATCAGCAAACGTATTTGAAATATATCTTCATACAATTGTTACCCATGTTTTAGAGTACCAGTTCTGCCAATATAAATGAATTTTGAAAAGTGAATAGACGCGAGCTCTAATTTGAAAATGTGCCTATTAAAGTCATAAAATAATTTATATATCATAAAGGAATTATCCAAGTTTAGTGAAATTTGGTGTACCTCCTATTCTCATATAAATACAAACACAGTAAAAATTTCAGAAAAATCTATCAAAAAATGTGGAACTTTCAAATTTCACTCCCAGTGTCACTTAAAATTCAAAACAAACATGGTAGATATTTTTCCTACCGCTGTTTCCATTGGGTGAATTTTCGGATTAGTGGCGTTAGGATTGACAAAACTCTACTGTATTTGAAATGTTCTCAGCTTGATGCCCTTAAAATATAAAATAACGCTTCGAATACTATATGTGTCAATTAATTTGATAAATTTTTCCTTTTTCAGAGCCACACCATCACCGACTTGGAGGTCTACACCCAGTACCGCGTCTCTGTGCAGGTTTTCAACCCAGAAGGACCCGGCCCCAGCACTACAGTGTTGGTGATGACAGATGAAGGCGGTGAGTGATTGTTTCATTTTATCGCCACTAGATAGCATCGCATGACGCGCCGCCTTTGCCTGCACTCTTGCGGCGAAACGCTGAACAAACACGGAGTTGCTGCCGGTTTCGTGGCTCTTTCGTGCACAATGGAACTGTCGATTGATTCTCTTTTCCAAGCGCTTGAGAGTTCCACTTGAAAACAGGGTTGCCACTTTCTCTTTTTTATGTCGAAATGTATTTTGAATATTGATTTCTTGACTTTAAAACGAAATATGACTGGATCGTATTAACCTAACGTCAGTAGCTTTTCATTCATAAAAAGAACAAAAGAATTACTGCCCAAATTTTATGATACTACTGACCTAGTTTCTCTAAAGCTGTGTTTAGAGTGTCCTTCTTTATCTCAGAGGCATTTAAACCTTAAACATGTGACCATTTAAACACCAAAGAGCACGCGGCTTAATGATCAATGCGTTTCATTCAAATTTCAGTTTACTTACGAGCATTAAAATGATATTATTAATTATTTAATTTATAAACAATCGTACCAAAATTCTCAAATGAACTCAAAGAGCATTAGGTTTTAAAAAAAAACTGGCATATGATATTTTCTATACTTTTAAACTGCTCCGGGTATGCCAATTTATTCAATCACTGAGAATAAGCGATTATAAAAAGCATGTTCAGTGTTATTCTTAAATTAAGCAAGTTTTAATTTGTATGATAGTTTTAAATAGAATTTTAAGCATTAGAAAAATGTTCATACGATGTATTTTAAATGTTTTTCTATCAAATTTAATGAATAGAATCGTTATTAAAGTAATGTAATTTAGATAAATATCAAACAGGGAACATGATTTCCTCATTTTATTACATTTTTATTTTTTAGAAGACACTTTCCACATTTTTACATTTACCATTTTTGTAAAAGATGGCACGCATATAGTTTAGAATAAAATATTGCAAGGACGATTTAAATACTGCAGAGGTTGTAAGCAAAGTGTCATGTAATTAACTCAAAGAAAGAGTTGTCATATTTTAGTTTCAAGATCTGCCCTTTTTATCTTATACCTTGTCCCTCTACCTAATATGGGATAGAAAATAATTACAAACTAATAAGCAGAAATGCAAAGTTAATTTTGCACAGTACACCTTTGGACGTATTGCTTCTTTTGATACAATATTCTTGTCCATACAATTCAATAAAGTTAACTGTGCTATTTAAATTTTCGAACGAAACATTTTAGAATGTAAAAAACAGCCGAAAGTACAAACCTGTTTTCAGTGGGCATTAAACACTCCCTTGTAAACTAGTTTGGGAGCAATAGAGATGCCCAAACTAAATAATTATTTCACACGTTGGATGTTGGTTCTTCAAACAATGAAATATAATTTTTAAGAACAACTAAATGTTTATTGGTCAAAAATTGCAACATTTCACATGTCTTTTTCCATTTAAGAAATAATTTTAGTAAGATTTAGTGAAAGAAATTAAAATCCTAACGTGTGCAAAGTTGTATCCAGAAATATCACAACAGGTGGGTACAAAGTACTATAAAATAGTATTTGTTTATATTATTCTAATATTCATTCTTTGTTGCTTTGGTAGCTATATTAGAATTATAAGAGTAAGGGAAGTCCGCACACCTTTCACGTGTATGTTAATTTGTATTACATTGCAGTTATTTATGCAATTTTAGCTAAAAAAGTATTTTTTAGGAGTGGAAAGATTTTTATCACTCGCTAATATGTTGTGAATCCTAAAATTAGGACCCATAATAAGCACAAATAGTTGAATAGCATTCATAGAAAGTTCCTGTTTAAGAGACACTGAATTTGAAAAATCTGTACTTCTGGCACGAAACTGTTTAGTTGTGCTATGTTTTTATTATGTTTGTAAGGAAAATAGCCGCATATTTACCAACATTATTAAGGAAACGGATGACCTGTCCAGCAAAATGATGGTTTCTTCTTGCACTTGAAAATGTGTTTATTTAAAAACGCCCTTTAACTGCTGTGGTTCTTAGCGTCCCATTCTATACTGGGCGTCAAAGGACACCTATGTTTGCTTAGAGGCATCTTTATTAGGCTTGAGGTTCTTTCAAGTGCCATAAACCTAGACACGGGACCACCGTCTTTACTTCCCTTCCGAAGGAAGGATATTTACGACCAAAAAAGAACACATCGTCCTCCACGAGATTTGAACCCGCAACCTCGGAAAACACAGGCAAGCACGCTGCCCCTAGACCACGAAGGACAAGGCTACAATCAATAATATACCATAAGCTTTTATTGATTTTAAATACTAAATTAATAAGTCATTTCAATGGGTCCCGCACTTTTTGCTAACTATAAATATTTTTGGAAACAATGACGAGTTTTTGTTTTGTTCTTTTAGGATTTTCTGAAAAGCACCCAAAGTGGTCATTAAAAGTATTAGAAGATGAAGCATTATTTTTTTTCTCATCTAAAGGACTTAGCTTAGAAATAATGGGATTATCCTTTTTGCTATATATGGCTTTAAATTATTCACTAACATTTGTTTTGTCCTTTATGACTTATTTAAAAATAATAGAAAAATAAAGTTATTTAAGAAGCATTTAAAAACATACATATATGTAGTTTGAATTTCAGGAGTTTACTGTCTATTGTTCACACATGTTTGAAATATCTTGTAACAACAATAGGTTTTCAGGAATAAACTATAGATTTATCCATATCGTTAAACAGCAGCACTTTCAATATAGTTAAAATTTATTTCCATGAAGACTGAAAATTACATAATTTAAGTATCCATTGCCAAGTTGTAGATGTTTGTTTCTCTCATAATTAATGATTGTTAAAATTGGTGGGCTTCCAATTTAAATATTTCCTTAGATATTGCATATTTAATCTTGATTTTTATTTTCCATTGTAAGCAAGCACTTCATATACTAAAATAATTCACACAAATTGGATCTCGAGTTCAACAATCGACCAAGAAGATCGTTCTGTGTAGAATGTGTGTATCTATGCCCTTATAACCAGTAATTACAATGTCCTTGAAAGTGCACTGGTTGGAATTTACATGCATTTACAAAATTAACAAACAGAGGGAAAAAGCTTATTATAGACTAATTGTGTGACCGCTTCAGAAATTGACAACTCTACCATGTTTATGCCAATCTATCTAATGTTGTTTACGGCTGCTGGATACCGACTTAACCTTTCAACTCTCTTCGACATTTCGTGGCCATTATAAGCTTTATTTTGTATGCAAAACAAAAACCAAACCATGAACGTGTAATTAACCCATTAATGGCCAAATTATTTTTTCCTGAAAAAAATTAAATTTGAATATTGTGTCCTATATTGGTTTAACAACACAGTAGTATTATTTATTTTAGTTGACTAAACTGGGGGTGAAATTATTAGTGATATACAAAATTACACAAATATAATAAAATAGTTTTATAAGTCACAAATAATATAAACACATATTCAAGATGTTCGTCCCCAGGAAAGCTTCAAATCATATTTTAATATAAACACAATTTTACAACAATGTAATTTAAACTGAAGTATAAATTTTACATTGTATTTTGTTTATAATTTACCTTGTGTATATTTTTGTAATATATAAGTGTCATGGATACAAAAACAGCTTTATGAGTCACAAATATTATTTTATAACAATGTGATGTAAATGTAAATTCTCTTGTTAGATTGTCATCAGTTAATTCATCTACGTCAGCTGTGTCCAAGCCGCGGCGCTCCTATTGCATGCGGCCCGCAGTGATAGTAAACATAGGAATAAGATTAACAGCACGGAGTATAGAGCCGGCAGGTAGCGTGAGGGTTGTACTGCCTTCCACTCTGCAAGGTCGCCGGCGCCTCCACTTCCCGTTGTAAGTGCACGGTTAACTTGATGGACTTCGCACTAAAGCTCCACTCCCTGGTTATAATATTATGAAATAAGGAATTAAATTTGGGATAGGATAAACTTAAAAGAGCAAGACTTTTTTCCTTCTCCAACACATGTGTTGGCGAAAGTTCATCAATCATTCTCTTACTTAACACATGCAGATTTTTATTTACTATCTTATCTACCGTGCATTGAAATCCCCGTGCATTGTTGATCGCGCGGTAACGTCGCTGGTTTCAAAGGCAGATGTTTTATTATCGTTACATTTTGTAGAAATTTCAAATTAGTTTTCAGCTTGCATTGTCCGCTCACATTGTAGTGTTAGTGTTAGAGGTTTCAAGAATACAATTAATTCTGTGGTTTTTCATAAGTGATGATTATGGATTCTAAGTGTAGCGGCAAAAAAGAAACATTTCAGATGAAGATAGATCATTTCAAATAAAGCGTTGGTGTTTCAGTTCAATGTCTTTCAAGGATGCGACACGACGATTTTGAAGAAAATTGCTCCACCTTAAACTACCCTTCACATGGAACATTTTTCGAAAATTGTGATTTTCTTGAAAATGGCTCTAACGATTTTGATTAAAATGTCATATATTAAAGATATTTGTATGACAAATGAAATGTATATTTCGAATTTTCTGGCTATAGCCTGTGTAGTCCTATTTACTCTGGATGACTTTTGAATAACTCGTAAACCGTAAGAGATGGACAAATTCTTACTCTACAATAAATGTAGATCTCACTAAAACACACAATTTATGTCAAAATAGATTTTTTCTTAGAGTGAACCATTTCGGAGATACTACTTGTTATTTGTGTCAGTTTTGGAAAACTTTCGTGAAATGGAACATCGTTGTTCTTTTTTTTTTTTTTTTTTTTTTTTTTTTTTTTTTTTTTTTAAATGTGTGAAGCGTGCAAAGAGAACGAAATCTCAAGGCTTTAAAACATTTGACTATCGCTCAGAGCCTCCTATATTCCCATGTTCCCCTTGTACCTACAAGGAAATAAGCAATAAGATAATTGCTACAAATGTTTATCTCAACTAACACGAAGATGTAGGAATAAGGGTTTGTAAGAATGGTTAGTACAAGAGTAGAGAAAGTCATGTGATTGCAACACATCAGATTTTTATCATCTTTGCATGTAAAATAAGGTTTAGTCATTTTCTTTAACTTTTGTTAGTAACATATGGATGTAATTTAAATTTGATAACTATGAAAGCTGGTTATTTCATTTTTATTGCACTGCTGAATCTGACTACGAATACATGTTTTCTTTGTTGCCAAGTATGGGCTATTATTGGTAATATTATTTTCAAAGAAAAATTTTGCACAATTGTAGAAGTACAATAAAGCCGATACTGCTGTATTTTAATGGAAAAATGTTGTATACTGTTTACCTTTTTTTTTTTTTTTTTTTTTTTTTCCCTTTTTCCTTTTTTTTCCCCCTAGGCTGTCCTTATAGGATGGCAATGGCCGTTAATGGGTTAAATATAGTTAGCAAAGTAGGGCTTAGCCAGTGTTTCTTCGTGGTTAAGGCATGGACTTGTGATCGGGTGGTCTGCGTTCAAACCCCGCCAGGACCGTTCTCCCTATGAAGTTTTCTTCAAATCTCTTAACTACGAAATGTTGGAGAGGTACCCTGAAATTAGGCTTGGAACCTTTCCTTCCCAAATTTCCTTCTCCTTTATATCATGCAACTTGATTTAATTTACCACCGCTACCATAGTCTGTGGTGTCATATATAGATAGAATGGTACTAAAAGCTGTCATTATAGTAGAGGTGATGCAACGAAAACTTGCCAACCAGACCTATGCGAAACTTCGGTACTACTCGGGTGAAGTCGGGTTACCTCGCTTGATAGAAGGCCACATGCAATTTTCACTCTTATATCAGTGGCTAAGAATGACTAACATTTGAAACAGTAATAGCAACTTCGGTTTTTCCATAGCAACCTCGTTAAATTGATAAAAGACAAAACGTCAATGCTATTTCGAGCGCAATTTTACTTTATTATCATTATCATCGTTATCATAATTATCACTATCATTATCACTATCACTATCACATTCACTATCATTATCATTATCATCATCATCATCATCATCATCATCATTATTATTATTATTATTATTATTATTATTATTATTATTATTATTATTATTATTATTATTATTATTATTATTATTATTATTATTATTATTATTATTATTATTATTATTATTATTATTATTATTATTATTATTATTATTATTATTATTATTATTATTATTATTATTAATGTTGCCCACTCTCTTATCGAATGCAATAGCTCCGCAGTAACGTATGGGGCTCGCATTCAGAAGGCCCCGGCTTCGATTCCCGTTGACCGCCCTCTCTGACCTTAAGTTTTTCGTGGCTTTCCGTGGTTGGTAAGTGAATCCTGGTGTGGGGACCGTAGTTTCTTTTACGATTTCCTTTTCATTCCGTTTGCTTTTCCTCTTTTAGTTTTTCTAAGTTTCGTGGCGTGTGTCAGTGCCGAACACTGCCTCCTTTGCCTCAAAGGAACGAGTACTCCCGTTGGACACTAGAAGGCTGTTTAGTTGACGGGTCGTTCATCACCCTCTCTAGGCAGCTACAACAGTGGGACGGGTTTTCGAACCTGAAACTGTTAGATACTTCCGCGCGTCTCTGTGACGTGTACACCCAAGGTCTGCAGTCTCCCATGGTTCCTTCACTTCATCTCTTCCTTCAAGGTGATTGTAACCGCAATGGATCCATGTAGGTCTAGATGTACGAGGTGTCCTCCTCGGTTGTACCTTCTATACCTATATCTGTAGACTATACCGGATCCGCCACTGCATTGTCACAAAGTTAAGAAACAAACAGATGAAGAGCATTGCTTCTGTGGGTTATATGAATAAATATGTTTACATTTTGAATGTTAGATATTTTAACCTTCTGATGCAGGAGGAACCATAAAGGTAAACGCTTTTAATCGATGCCCACATTAAATGGGTCAACGAGTTAGTAAACAACTGTAAATTAGCTTTGTGCAAATTCAATCTGTGACAGAATAAGCAGGCAAACATAAAGCCAAATTACAAAATTGCATTGCTCTCTCTCTCTCTCTCTCTCGATAAATCACTAAAAACAGAATCTTCTTTTCCAGTCCTCCTAATACGTAGGTATAATGAGTAAAAACCCAGATCTATGAAAACACCGTTACCTAAATAATATAATCCTTCAGAGCTTTCGTGTAGTCTTTTTTTACTTTCTCTATGCAAAAGCATAGTCCATTTTATAATTAGACATCGCAACTTAAGTGTTCTCAGAGTAAAGCGGAACCAGCTCCTATCAAGTGATTTACTACGCATGGGGAAAATATGAATCAAGTCCTACTGGATGGAAGCGGGATAGCAACGAACTCTGTTATAGAACGAAACAACCAGCCAGTGAAATATTATTATATATTATTGCGTAACGCTCGAAGAGCAATAATATTCCACTCTTAACCTTAGAGTGCGTAATTACAATTATTCAATCCTACATTTTCGCAGTTTTAAGAACTTCATATTCCAGAGAAGTTAATTAATAAAAAATAAGTCATTTATTCATTGACTGGAGTAATACACAAAGTTTTAGAGGTAAATAAAAATAAAAATACAAGAGTACAAATCTTTAGGAGCATTTTACGCTATATTTCATTTGCGAAAAATCACTGTCTAAGTTTTAGAGCAGATCTGGGCGGGTCGCGCGATACCTTGAGCGACCTTCATCTGTTTTACCTGCTAAACATACAGCTATCAGTCAAGGTCATGAGCAGGGTCCGGATGTTTATGACCTATAAATGTTAAGAATATGCAAGTACTTATGACCGAAAAAATTAGAAGGCATGACGGTAAATATGCCATATAGTATTTTCGGTACATTTTCGAAATATTAAAACTTTAATGTTGTTTTAATTAGCATTATATTGGAAATCTACTTTTAAAATCTTTCGCTCTCAATAATGAATAAATAATGTTAATTTTATTGCTGCATTTTGAATTTAATTGCTCAGCCATCAGCTCTGCACAGAATAAAATAAATAAATGTCACATTTTGAAAGGTAATCAAAAAGAGAATTACAACAGTAAATTGCATGCAATTTAAAGTTTTCAAAAAGGAACGATTTTTTATTTGCACGAAAAATTGCAGCGGGAAAAAGACCTAATATGACAGACAAGAATTAGATGTGAAAAATCGCCTTTGGAAAAACTACAAACACATATGCGAAACTGGAATAGAAATATAAAAATATGACAAAAATACAAACATTTAAGAAAAAATATGTCTATAATATGAAACATGATAAGAAAATGACTAAAACCGTTAAAAAATTCAAAATGTGAGTTTATATGATGCATGATAATTGCATAATCTCAATCAAAATATCGTGCTTCGCCCATATCTTGCATACAAAAAACCACAAACAAAAACTGACATGCCATAAACAGCCGGGTTATGAGAAATCTGCATTCTGCATCACCAGCTTGCCCAGCCCTGTTTTAGACAACGTGTGCATGTTTTTCCCCCGTTTCTATTCCACCTTTAACTGCAATGTTCATACTGGTGACCTTTTACCTTTGGAACACATTGCCTTTGGCAATGCTATTGACTCGATATGATTTTCATTGGATATCTATATTGTTTTCCTTTCTTTCTTTACTTTGAGTTTTATACACGAGTTCTCACACACATACGCGCGCTCGCGCGCGCGCACACACACACACACACACACACACACACACACACACACACACACACACACAACATTTTCGCACCTGGAGGAGAGGGCGCTTTCGGTCTGCCGGGATAGGGGAGGGAGGGAAGGACAGTGCAATTACACCTGTTTAGTTTGTCCATCACGTGTTTCTTATGGCGGCCACGGGAACCCAAGAGCAATAATGCCTTGAGTTATATTATATACCGGTGCCTAGATTTGGCGTTTCGTGGTGCAGGGGATCGTGGGTTCGAGCAGTAAATGTATGTGTAAGTGTGGAAATACAACCAGGACAACAACAGAAAAAGTCTGATGTGTTGCACTCACATGACTTTCTCTACTCTTGTGCTAACTATTCTTACAAATTTTTATTGCTATATCTTTTTCGTGTTAGTTGAGATAATCGTTTGCAGAAATTATCTTTTGTCCTTTTTGTGGTACAAGGGCAATATGGGAACACAGTAGGCCTTGAGCATTGTATGCCATTGCATGCCAAAGATATAAAAATGAATCACGTTCCATATGAAGAAAATTGGTTTCCCAAAAATCACACAAATAACAAGGAATATCTCTGAAATGGTTCACTCTACAAAACAATTTATTTGGACATAAATTGTGTGTTTTAGCGAGATTTACATTTTTTGTATAGTAAGATTTGGTCTATCTTTTACGGGTTACCAGTTATACAAAAGTTATGGAGAGTAAACAGGGCTACATAGGCTATAGCCAGAAAATTCAAAATATACATTTCATTTGTCATAAAAAATCTCAAGCATGTCATTTTAATCAAAAACGTTAGAGCCATTTTTGACAAAATCAAAATTATGCTACCCACAGACTGACAGACTAACGAACACATACACACACACACACACACACACACACACACACACACACACACACACACACACACACACGACCTTTTTCTAAAAATGCTCTTTTTGGTTTCAGGGGGCCTCAAAACATATATTTCCGGTGAAATCTCGACATCAATTTTTTGGGTGGAATACAATACTTCCTCTACTTACTATACGTGGTAGGATAATTTTAAAACTGTAATCATATCTGCTTAAGGACATGTGCTAGCCTCGATACAGAGCTTCTCTGAGTGTAACAACCAAGCCAGGGAAATTTCTGTTGATATTCTTTACTCTGCCAGAAGTATCCTGGCCTAGGTTTATCTTTACATTTGCAGAAGACGCGCCCCGCTTTTCCCGGCGTTAATTCTGTAGGAGGTCATAATCCCCTAGCATATACATAATTAAAACAGAGCTCTGTTACAAAAAGCCCCGAGCCAGTCTCCAAGGTGTTGCTTAAATTCATTATAATTTCCTCTACCTGTTTGTCCTTTATTTCGCATTTATGTCTCAATTTCAAAGGAAACGGAACAGTAACACATTCTGTTTCTGTAAGGAAGAGAACAAAAACAGAGCTTAAGGCATCACTATATTTCTATGTAGCGTTATGTTAATTCAAAACAGATTGTAATTGTAATTGTGTAAGTCCTGCAGACAATGGCATCGCCAGCACTAAAACCTCCTACAATACAATTTTGGTCATGCTAAAGTACTCACCAATATCATAAAAAGGCTTTAAAATTAACTATTTATAAAACTTATTTTTAAAAATCTGATGTGTTGCACTCACATGACTTTCTCTACTCTTGTACTAACCATTCTTAACATTTACAGAAATTGTCTTATTCCTTATTTCCTTGTAGGTACAAGGGGAGTATGGGGATACAGTAGACTTTGAGCGATAGTCAAATATTTTAAAGCTTTCAAATTCCTTACTCTTTGCACGGTTAACATAAAAAACGAACAACGATGTTGCATTTGACGAAAGTTTAAGTTCTCCAAAACTGACACAAATAACAAGGAATATCTCTGAAACAGTTCACTCTACAAAAAAAAATTATTCAGACATAAATTGTGTGTTTTAGCAAGATTTTCTGTATAGTAGGATTTCGTCTATCTCTTACGGTTTACCAGTTATGCAAAAGTCATCCAGAGTGTATAGAACTTCATGGCCTATAGTCAGAAAATTCAAGATATACATTTCATTTGCCTTAAAAATTTCTCTCTAACATATGGCATTTTAATCAAAATCGTTTGAGCTATTTTCAAGAAATTGAAAGTTTTTTAAAAATTTTCTATGTAAAGAGTAGTTTAGGATGGAGGAATTTTCTTCGAAATCTTTGTGTAGCATCCTTGAAAGACATTAAACTTAAATTCCAACTTTGGCTTTTAACCGACTCTTCGTTTTGGTGTTACGCTGTCCACAGACTGACACACACACACACACACACACACACACACACACACACACACACACACACACACACACACACACACACACACACACACACACACACACACACACGTGAAAATGTGCTTTGTTGGAAATGAGCTTCATAACTTTGATACCAAAATTTTGGGTACCTTTTTAAATATATACACAAAACGAATTTATTAAAATGCACTGTTTGGGAGCATCTCTGTTTCCTTCGTCTCACAAGGGATGAGCCATAACTATTGACCAATGAATCGCTGACAGTTGCAATATGGTGCTAGAAGAGTGGTGCTCTAATGAGAACAAGGAAAGTTGTAGGAGGACAGATACGCTTTGTCTCGTAGAAAAGTCACGTTTTAATTTTCTTCAGATTTATCTCCAAATTCTTGATGCCTATTATGGAAATGTTTGCAAATGTTGCTTGAAATAAGCAGCTTTTACTGGGTTATAAGAAAATCTTTAACATTTTTCCCAGTCACAAAAAGGTAAATATAATTCAATATTATATCTAAAAATATAAAACGTTTTATTCCTACAAATTCTTCCTATATTTATAGTGGAACTAAAATTCGTATCGAAATAGCTTTAAACATGTTTGTTACGTTATATAACAATACAGTTTCTGCTTTCAAATGAAAGAGTTTCTCCTAATACCTATACAATAAACCGTTTTTCTTGGGTGGCATTACATGTTTGTGAATTTACACACTTTCTCAAATTTGTGGAACTCTATTACCAGCTTGCCATAGACCAATAATCTAGCCACGTGTAGCTTCTGATGGTGTGAAACAAAGAACACTTGTAGTTTAATTAGTGACGATTTAGTGAGCCATCAGAAATAATCCATACTTCCCTTTCATGCCAACGTGTAATTGGTTATAACTGTCCACCCAGTAGCATGAATACTGCCCAGTGATTGGAGAGGGGTAAAGAGCGGGAAAGAAGGTGTAGCTAAGAAGACTTCGTTAAATAATCATGGTACCCTTTCATTTTACTAAATTCGCTTCCTGTACAACACATTGCAGCGTCTTGCCTTTTAACTCATTTCTATGAAACTATTGTAGATATTTTAATAGTTATTTTTGAAAAAAGCACTTGCATGCTGGAACCAATAACAGTTGATTTTTCGAAAAATTTACGTTGTACCTACCTCCTTAAGCTTTGCCTTAGCGAAAAATTCTACAGCGACCTAAAACTCTTTGAGGCACTGTAATGCATCTGATTTGACCGTTTATTTAAAAATATATTATGTGTATAAGGTATTTAAATGACACATAAATATTGGGATTAACTGTTACTCCCACTGTTTTCCCTCGAAGTTCGAAATATCGTTCCATCCTGGAAGGATAAATATCAGGTATACAGAATCAGTCAGTTAAGAAATAGCTCAGTGATAGAAGTGAACGAAAATATATTCCAGGAGTTTGACTTATTCATTTTGTGGCATGTTAACAGGTTAGCAAACATGTAAATAGATTTGTTTATTTGACACATTAGTTTCATATAATTGAGGATCTGGCTTTCGTCAATATTATTGGTACTTTGTTCTCCAATTACTCCAAATATGAGTAAAAAAAATCCGTGTGTGTGTGTGTGTGTGTGTGTGTGAACACCGTAATTCTATAAAAAATGTTCACTTAATACCAAACTTCGTATTAAAGATCTTCATATTCCAAATATACTACACGAGGATTTTCCAGAAAGTTCCTTAATCTCAAATTATCTTTCACCACTTCAAGAGGTCTTGAGTTCGAATTTCAATTATGGTGAGTCGTCAAAATGAGGCATTTTTCCGAGGTTTCCCTTATCGTGAGAAGATGATCGTCGGGCAACTTTAAGCTCTGTGGACCTCGGCCTCATTTGAGCATCATTTCGCCCATTTCATTCACTCATCGTCCGAAATGATAGTTATTATATGTTGGACGTTGACATAACAAAACATGAAAAAGATTTCGAAATTTCGGTTTTCTCAAAGATAGTTCAAACGAGTTTGATTAAAATTCCAATTAAAGCTATTTACTTGAATACCAAATGGGTGTCTTGATTTATCTGGGAATAGTATGTGAAATCCTCTTCATTCGAAAGGAATTTTCGAATATTCTGCATAACTAGTAAATGTGAAAACATCTACAAAAACGTATGGCACATAAGATTATATATCCTTAAAACACATTTTATTGCACCAGTTATTTCCAAGAATGCCTTACTACTGGTTGGAATATGTGAACACTTCATTTACTGTCGCTATTCAGTTGTTTCTCGCGATTACAGGGAAAGACTATGGAATTTCAGAGCTTTCAAATAACCCCTGATGTTGGGTTTTCTCTACTCACTTTGTACACAAAATATAATGTGAATGTAACTACTTCTTTAAAGGTTGATATCAACATGAAGTAGATAAAAGAATAAGTCTTTGTTAGAACTGTTTGTAGAAAAGTGAGTAGAGAAGTTCATGTGAATGCCTAGCTCAAGAACAGTTAGTTTTCTCTGTATGGTTTCTCCCTCTTGTTTGCTTGATCTCTGAATGTAAAATTTAGCCAACTTGACTGTCTAAAACTCATCCTATTATTATTTTCTAGTCCCAAAGCACATTGGTGACCACAGAAAGTCGCGGTATTACGAAAATATGCATTTCCATATTTCTGATTCCAAGCCAATACCACCAAAACGCTATAAAATCAGCATAACAAAAAACCCTCTGCAATTATGGAAGCATTTCAGAGAATGCAGTTTAAAAAGCAATGAGCGTGCTCTTTTGGAAGGGGGATGTTTTTGGCTAGAGAGAGATAGAGGAAAGTGCAATAAATGTGTCTGATTTAGTGGCTGGCATAGTAGGAATAAAATTGATTTTCCACATCAGTGCCTTTCTGTTTGTTGTCCGTATCGTTGTGAAATCGTTCTAATAATAAGCATAAAGCTTTTCGTTTTGCTGGTTACCATAATTATTGCAATATCTGCTTTTGTCAGATTTACTAGCCGCAAAAAGAAAGCGAGCAAAACAAGAGTGAGACAGCAAGGGACGGTAGGCGGGGGAGTATATAGCTCGAATGAATGAATTTCACTTTTTGCTTTTGCCGCTTGGAATGTTCACGCTGCAGAAAATCGACATGGACCTTGTTGTATAGATGGCGCCTAGTTGCCACTGCATGCGCGACACCTGCCGCCTGTAGTGGGAACTAAGTGGGAAATGCATGCCTGATATCTGGCGGCAGCGCTGTGAACTGTAACAGCCATTGCCGGCAAACAGTGCTACTACATGCCTCACATCTGGTGGCGGTAGTGACAACTAAGGTCACTGCCGGCGACAACCTTTGACGGCAGCTACTTCATGCCTGACATCTGCTACTCATAATTGAAACTATAAGTAGGTCACAAGAGTTGTGGTTTGTCAGCCACAAT
This sequence comes from Tenodera sinensis, assembly GCA_030765045.1. NCBI lineage: Eukaryota > Metazoa > Arthropoda > Insecta > Mantodea > Mantidae > Tenodera > Tenodera sinensis. The sequence goes on from CM060964.1 coordinate 23,185,801, forward strand.
CTGTTAGAAAGGTTTTTATCTAAGATGAAACTATACGAGGTTACGCCGTACTGCTGTTTCTCGATACTGGATCTAAGAGTATCAACGCTTGGGGCCCGACAGACTAAAAACGAGTCCAAAGACATCAGTTTCTTCATGGAATAATTATGGCATATCTTTTACTCATCAATGTGTAACCTTTTTATAACCAATTGGTAGCATATGCAAAGTATATCATTGTAATATATTTTTCCAGTTTTGTAGGTTATATTAGGTAGGTAATATCACATGTAATATTATAAGACGTATGAGCGAGAGAATTTACCTGGGAAGCTCAGACCGTCCAATGACATTTCTCTGCACTATTTCATAAATAAAAATGTAAATACTATTTAGCAAAAATTTGACCAGAAAATGTTAAATTCTATAAAAATTAACCTAAAATATATTCATTTCGATTAGTCTAGTTTAAACCTATTCAGCACTGCCAATTGAGGAAAACGAAACCCAAGAATTACGTGCAGCTATTTTGATCTTCTCTTGTTGCTATAACAAAACCAGTTTGTAATCTCAAATAAACCTCATTTTATATCTAACATTAACAAATAACTTTCCTTCTGGAACAATACATTAATTATTAAAAGAATAATGGTTAAAAACCTAGATTGAAATGGAGTGCTATTTTGATTGTTTATCGATTGTAATATGTAATCAATTGCTTTACAGCGATTTGTAGTATACAGTTGGCAACACAAGCTAAACAAAAGAATGACCTAGTGATAATTCGTATATAGTTTAACGCCTCTATGTAAGAAGTAGTCGTAATATACTTTTTCAGTTTTAAAATTATTATAATAAAGCACCGCGGTAAATAGGTGATGATAAAGATGATGATAATAATATAAATAGTAGTAATTTATTTGGTTACCTGGTGTAATTGCATTTCAGGCTAAGTGTGAGTATAGTGGAACTCCAATTAACCGTTTCGATGGAGATGTCTTTGAAGGTAAAACGAAAATGGCGTATAATCCCTCTTAGTTATAATAAACAGTATGTTTAGAAAAATTGCAATAAATTTGACTGTTGTCCGCGGGCTATGACTGTCTTTTGATCTGTTAACCAGTGCACAAATGGGCGTAAAACAGTACATTATGATCCCCACTATTTGTCTGACTGCATGACCACTATGTAATTCAAAAACAGTGGCGTGAGGTGACAATCTATAATATGGAAGCAATAACAGTGAGAATAGCATACAACGCCGACAAAATAATTTGACTCTACTTTTACAACCTGTAAACCATTCCTTGTCATGAACGTATTTATTAAAACAGCAGTTTGCAGTTTGAAAATTGCTTCCAGTAAGTGGTATTCCTTATTACCAATTCTGTTTTTAGAAATTAAACTTGTGAAACCAACACTCCATTAGAAAGGTCTGCCACATTACGTATAACAGTAAACTGCTATTATTATTTATAAAGGAAGCAGAACTTAGCTTGATTTTGTTCACTAACCTCTAACAAGCAGTAATCTGGATTACCCATAGAGGTAATAAACAAAAAATCCCTTGCTTCCGCAAAACGAGATTATATCGACAGTGTATCTAAGTATCGATCATCCATGCCACATGTTGGGCTCCAGAAAACTACTTGTAAAGGTATCAATTCTCACACGCTGTTTGAAAATTGCGTCGCCAAATTTTCCACAGCGATGACTTTGGGGAAAATGTAGAAATTAGTATATTACAAATAATTAAACCGGAAGGAATGCTTCCCTTACTTCCGAAGAATACATGAGCTGTTTGAAACTAAAATATAATACAGGGCTGAGGGCATTAGAACAGCATCTTTTCTGGAGTAAATGCTCAGTCTGTCTTCAATTCGTAACATTGTTGTTCTGGAAAGGAAAACGATGTATAGCGTCATTAAAACATGGTAACCCATTCTTGGGCTCTTTCCACTACCCGAGAGAACCGAGAGTCGCCGGGGGGAAACGGTGCCGGCAGAGGCACATAAATGATTACCTCAAAAACAGGTAACATATCTCTTATTGTTTAATTAAAGAAAATGGGCCCCAGGATCCCTCCATCACTTATCCTTCACCACACTCCAGCCAAACGTTATTTTGACCTAAAAACTAAGGTTTCCTGACACAGCACTGCTTGGTCGAACAACAAAAGTAGAACGCACCACACACACCCCTCCCTGCTATGTACTCGCCCGTTGAGAAGGTTGGTAAAATACTATAGGGACGGCATACATGGAACCAAGTTACCTTTCATTAGTTTTCCTAACGTGTCAAATGTTGAAATTACAGAAGTGTATAAAGACACAAACACATTCGTTATTTTCAGATAGCGCGGCGTTTCAAAGCGACGTACGTTGTATTGTGACAAAAAGGACAAAATCAAATCCAGTAACTTTTTTCTCACTTTATTCTCCCCCAAAACTTTGCACAGCAACACAGTTCTCTTTTACTGACAACACAGTCTCCAGCCTTTCGTGAAAGTACGACTCACGACTGTTTTCTTCTCGTAACCTTGACTCACTCCTTTGTGTCTTTCTTCACCATCTATATCTCTCCAACAGCTGACTTGGACGATACAATCACTCAACACTCATTAACTGCTTCGATATCTTCCTTCACGACGCGGCGATTTTTTCACGGCACACACACAAACTAAAAACTAACTCCCCGACGACTCATGTCTGTAACTCACTGCTCTGCTCGTAGCCTCGCCTCCTTATATATGAGAGCGAGCATGACATAATACTGTCCTTTCTCGAACTTTTACAAAAGCGCCCGCTGCCGGTCACTTCTCGAGTGATCTAGAAAACCCCTTTTGTTTCTGCCGCCCTGATTGTTGTTAGGTGTTCACAACAGTCGCGCGAGGCAGCCTAACCTTGAGCGCCTTTGATATACGCACCGCCAGTGGGGTGGAAAGCCCGGATCGGACCGTCCTTTGTTGTGCACCGTGACCGGCGTCACAGTATAAACTTCACACAGTGTGTGAACATAACATACCACCACAGAAAACTATTTCTACGTGATTTGGGAATTAGTTGTGTCCACTTTAAAATAGTTCCGTACTTCATCATAGTTTATTTACAAACCAAATTAGATTACTTGAAGACCTATCACAAACTAACATACTGGTAGGATGATACAACATTGTAATAAGTTGGATTGCCTCATCCCTGGGATTATGTTTAGTTTATCCTAAATTTGCCTATTTCTGTCACCGTGGTACGTGAAAGTAAAAGGCCTAGAGCGAGTCACTCGCGAACCGTTTGTAGATGGTTTTTAATAAGCAGTAAAAATCATAATTTTTATATTTAGTAATCTTTATAGATTATGAGTATTATCTAGGAAAACTATCTGTTACTGACTTCTTGATAGCAACGTTTCCCAAACATGTACGCAGTTGAATCAGTAAACACTCGTGCGTTGAACCTCAGAATACACATGAAATTACTGTCTTCAAATCAAATTGCCAAAGTCCTCCTTTTTTCCATTACATTTAGAGCCCCTCTGTTTGAATAACAAAAGCACAATGACAATTCTTTCCCTCTCCGCCAATCCCGTAAGGAATCACCCTCCCGTAGACAATAGACAATATCCTGCTTATTCGTTTCTTCTGATGCGCCTTTGGTACTTAAGTCTTTTGTATTTCTCTTCAAAGAACTGCTCTCAAACTAAAGGGAGTATCAGAAAATTGCCTCAATACCTATAACCGAACTTGGAGTTTTATTTCAACGCTGTAATATTAATAGAAGGCTGACATATCAGTGGTTCAAAGACACAACTTCTTAATCGACGCACATTTTAAAGTAAACAGAAAGTTTTGCCTTATATAATATATCCCAGCAAAACGCCGTAAAGAGTTCTCGGGCTGCGGTATACGTTTGCCTATTTATCTAGACAGTTAATTTAGTATAACTAGGAGTTATTTCCGGGCTGTTATGCCGTGGTCTGCTGGAGTTTAAGTACCCAGACGTTTCGTCTACAGCTGCGGCGGACATCTTTAGGGGTCTAACGTAGAGTCTGAGGTATGGACTGTTTGAGCTGCTGGAACTCGACAGATAGTCCGCAACACAGACGCTACGTTAACTTCTCCGAGGAGACTACGACCGCGCCACTGAAGATGTCCACCGCACCTGTGGACGAAGCGTCTGGGTACTCCAGTAGACCACGGCATAACAGCCCAGAAATAAGTCCTAGTTATATTGACTCCGGCCGATAAAGTCTAAGCTCTCTCAGTTGATTTAATTGTCAACAACACAACTCGTAAAACACTTGGTTCCCAAAATTGTTATTGCCAGTGTTGTTTCTAAATATTCGATAACAAAAATAGTGTTGCTCTTGAGGTAATGATTTCCGGATTAACTGCACATAATGCTCTTAAGATAATTGTGAACACAGTTATTATGACTGCGGAGGTATAAATATGGGCAAAACATTTGAGCCATTTTCGTATAGATTTAACGTGACCAACATCGGATTTGCATAAAAATGCAATTTATTTTTTTTACTTGCATGGAATTACGTTTTGCAGTATGTTTCATGTTTTTTCGGTGCTTGTATGTGAAGTTTTATAGTGCATTTAATTGCATATTTCCCATTAATTCACCATCGAGCATTTAACTTAAAGTTTTAATTTTAAAAGTTATATTTAAACTCCCTGTGTACAAACTGTGGAAACATCCGTAGTATTCTCAATGATGTTCCGATAAACTTGGGAGTAATGCCTTAGAGTATCAGTAAAATTAAGTGGTAAATTCTGCTGTGTTTTAAATTGAAGTCCTGACATTTTATGTACTGTGGATAGATATCTTCAAGGTTTAAAAAATCTGATGCGTTGTACTCGCATGATTTTCTGTACCCTTGCACAAACTTCTTGTAAACACTTATTCCTAAATCTACTTCATGTTAAACGAGATAAATATTTGTAGAAATTATCGATTATTGCTAATTCTCTTGTAGCTATAAGGGGAATACTGCAGGATTTAAGCGATAGTCAAATGTTTTAAGAGTGGTCGCTATATGACGACTTTGAAATTCCTTTCTCTTTGCACGACCAAGAGATAGAAAATAAATAACGAGTTCCCGTTTGAAAACGTCTATAAGTATTGCAAAATTCTGACAAATAACAAGGAATATCTCCGAAATGTTTACCTGACAAGAAAAGATCATTTATTATAAATTATGTATCTTAACGAGATGTAAATTATTAGTATAGTAAGATTTGGTCTGTCTCTTACGGTTTACCAGTTATGCAAAAGTCATCCACAGTAAACAGCACTACATGGGATATGGCCATAAACATATATTAAACGTAGTTATTTTTCAGAAAATAATTTTAGAAAAATGTTCCATAGAAAGGGCAATTTAAGGTGGAGGAATTTTCTTCAAAATCTTCGTGTCGTATCCTTAAGTTAAGTACAACAAAATTTGGTTTTTAACCGACACCAGTTATGATCGGAGATCGGAAGTTTAGGCATTATAAATCATTAAAATAGGCAGGCAAAAAGGCATTATAAATAGCTAAAATAGGCAGAAAAAATCGCACAGATTCACTTTCAAATTGAAGATAGATTTGACACATTTAAAAAGGCATCCAGCCTAAGCTCCGGTCTCTAGCTATGTTCATAGACAGACACAGGTTTTGTTTCAATGTTAGATTGGCATCCTGAGGGAAAGTAGAAAACTAATATTTCAATTTATTGATGTGTAACTATTAGTTTTCTCTCTCGAGTGTGTGAGCTGTCGTTCAGGTTACCCTGGTTACCAAAGTCAGTGAAGCTTGTGATTCTACTGGAGTAAACATGTTTATTGAACTATTGAACCCTTCCAAGAAAACTTGTAGCTTTAAATTTTAAACGTAAATGTAAATTCGCTAGTAATTTACCCCATTAATCTCGGTTCGCGACAAAATCTGTAAACCTACAAAGAACGTTCACAGCACACAAACACGTCATAAACTTACACCTGAGCATTTGGATTAAATGATCATTCTATACTGTAAATCAAATTACAAGACCAAAATAATGTCTATAGAAGAGTTTACGTTGTAAGTAAGTCTATTAAAGTTCATTTTGGTACTTTTTTTCGAAATTACAGAGTATATTTTAAAGAATTAGATAGCATAAGTGCATGCATATACATTTAGTCCTGTGGTGCCAAAGTGCAGGCAGGAATGGGGAGGTAGAAATCACCTCCTTCCACTCGCTGGGACGGAATGACGCATTTATCCGGTTACTGAGCTCCAGTGGCGGCACATTTTTACGTACTGGAAATCTTACCCTTTCCTTAGACCCTAAGCACTGGCTTGTAAGTCCTAGGGGGTGTAAGACCCCCTAGGACTTACAAGCCAGTGCTTAGGGTCAGACCCCTGCCGGGGAGCAAATGGACCTCTGGACCAGACAGAGTGAAGACCTGGAAGCGGGTGGTCACCCAAGCACCAGGTATGATAGTGAGGCAGAGAATGATATGAAATGCAGGTGAAACGGATGATTGGAAGGGTGATTAATGGAGCGATTGGTTGAATGAATTGCGGAGGAAACTGGAGAACCCGGAGAAAACCCGCTCATACGCCGCTTCGTACACGAATACCACATGCCTAGGTGGTAAGCGAGCGGTCTAACCACTCAGCCACGGCGCCGCCATTATACTTCCATACTCAGGGAAGGATGAGAAATAATCCTGGCTGGAGAAAAATTACTACCCTACCTGCCGGGAATCGAACGCGGGACCCCTTGCACAGCAGGCAGGTGCTCTGTGCTACGGGGCCAGCCGTACAGGAAATCAAAGTCTCAAAAGATAAGCAAGGTAATTGTTACTTATCTTGCTGCGATACTCACTTTTAATGTAGTTCATTTTTCAAAATGTTTGTTAGCAGATATAAGTGGAGCCAAAGACTGTCATTAAATTAGATGCAAACAAACGTAATCTCGGTTACTCACAGCAGGGCAGAGGCTTAAACATTTCCCACCCTTCTTTCTCAGAACATTTTACGGTCGTGGAATTCTGCAATGCAAGTGGTTTCAAATGTTGTATATATTTTGGATCTAAAATTTTACAATCTCAGGCTTCTGTTTTGGATGTTGTTCACAGAAGGATTACACACTTGCTCTTCTTCGGTGAAAAAGTAACTCGTGAATGCAAATAGACTTGAACTTGTCTACTTTTATTTGGTTTCATTCTCTTTTATTCATCCTCGTCATTGCTACAACAGTTAGGTTTTTACTCAAGAGATGTTCTGCCAATGGTAGACTTGTTAAATAGTTATCTAAGTTATATTTCTGCAATATTTCCTGCCAGTCTTCACTGTAGTGAGAGCCACAGTCTTCATTTGTTTCTCTTCCTGTATAGGTACATAACCCCATAATTGGCATAACCAATTTCAGCTTTGCACATCCAGAATATTTTGATTCCATACATTTTAGGCCTTTTTGGGCATATATTGCACAAATCCACAGTGTCCCTTAAATGGAAGTAGTTCCTCATCCTCGTAACATTAAATTTTAGGTACCATAACTTTCCTGCACTTTTCTATAAAGGTTTTCCATACGCAAGAAATATTAACAGGCTTATGTGTCTGCAAACTAACTATATTGTTCTCTTGTCATCAAATCTAATGGATCGTGTTACTGCCTCAAGGCCACTCACAGACATTGCAGCTCTATATAATGGATTGGAAAACTTTCCCAGAGTTAATTCCCTGATTGGAACATCCCAGCCTTTATCTGCTCCCGTGTGAAACTAAATTCCCAGAAGGAGAACGTTTCATCTCTTGTTACCTAGTGTTAGTTTATTTTCTTGATACACGATCCCTTCTTGCTTCTACGTGCACTTCACAATTTCATCCACAAAGGCTTGAGGAATAATAATAATAATAATAATAATAATAATAATAATAATAATAATAATAATAATAATAATAATAATAATAATAATAATAATAATAATAATAATAATAATAATAATAATAATAATAATAATAATAATAATAATAATAATAATAATAATAATAATAATAATAATAATAATAATAATAATAATAATAATAATAATAATAATAATAATAATAATAATAATAATAATAATAATAATAATAATAATAATAATAATAATAATAATAATAATAATAATAATAATAATAATAATAATAATAATAATAATAATAATAATAATAATAATAATAATAATAATAATAATAATAATAATAATAATAATAATAACGGTAGCGGTAACGGTAACGGTAGCAGTAGCAGTAGCAGTAACAGTAACAATGGCAGTCTTTGGCTCCACATATCTGCGAACACACATTTTCAAAAATGAATTACATTAAAAGTATCTCAGCAAGATAAGTGACAATCACCTTGCTTATCTTTTGAGACTGTGCACTTCATCTTTTGCACCAAATATTGAAGACCTGAAACGCAAATCGTGCCAAAAAGTACGCTCAGAAACATCGTGGGTTAATCAAGAGTGGAACATGAATGTGTACGCCTTTGATTTCCTGTACGTAAGAATGTGCCGCCACTGGAACTCAGTAACCACGGATAAATGCGTCATTCTGTCCCAGCGGATGAAGTAGGTGATTCCAACCTCCCCAACTTGCCTGCGGTTGAGCACCCCTGTTCTAGTTTGTAGCACCAACAAGTTACAATGGGCTGAGGGGGAAAGGAAATTAAATAAATTATTTTGTTTAACGACGCTGTCAATTGCCAACATCACATCAGCGTCGTTGGTGTGCCGGAATTTTGTCCCACAAGAGCTCTTTTACATGCCAGTAAATCTACTGACATGAAGCTGTCATTTTTAAGCACACTTAAAAACCATCGATCTGGGCCGGATTTGAACCCGCGACCTTTGGGATCAGTAGGGTCTAGCGAACTGAACCATCCAGACCAACTGAGGGGGAAAAGGTAAAGTTTATGAAATTATGTGTACAAGAACATCTGAAGTGTTAAATACGACTAAATGGTGCTATTATTCGTATATTTGTCCAAAATATGACCTAACAGTAAAATATGATCAAAAATGCATTTCTGTAACCAATAAAACTGACTCATTGTATTCACAAACGTTGAAAACATGCTTAAATTAACCAACACATAGAAAAAGATGTCAGATCATAAAAATCCAAACCCTATTGAGTAGGTCAAAGTTGTATAGAAATCATCTTATACACATGGGGAATCAAAAACTATATTGCTAGTTCTGCCTTTGGTCATTTATTTCAGCAGAAAATATAATTTGGCGAAATCTTCATGAATTACATGACAGATCTGTAACTAATCTTTAAGCCCACGTTTTCTCCTTGGAGCTTCGTTTCGCCACAGTTGAGAATGTTTGTTTTGTATAAAGTGTAATCTCCCTGGAGTAGAGATAATTATGCAACAACGGGCTCAAGGACTGACCTCACACACGCCCCTGGCAGTTGTGAACTCGTGATATATCATCCTAAGATGCATTGATCCTTACTTTATTTAATTAAATGTTTTAATCATTTATTTTTGTTCCATTATTTCCTTAAATAGCCATGCAAGGTTATCAGTTTTGTTTTTGTAGTCAGTGGAATGTTAAGTAAGCACTTGAATGTTTTATTTTGGTCTGTACGATAGCTAAAACGAGAAGGTTACGTTAAATATACATTTTCTTTGGTTTCTCCTTTCGAAGTAAACACAAATCTGTTTCAGTTTAGGCTAATTCCATCAAACATTAAATATGCTACCTCATAAGCAATAAGGTCTGTCCTAGAAATGCCAAAGGATATTTAGCACCTCAACCGAAAGGCAGCCTTTTGCGCCTGTGTCCCTGACGGGGTACCTCTGGGAGGATAGAGGAGGCGAATGACCCCAAAGGGCGGCTGGAGTGTTGCCATAACAGTGCAGGTGGCAGGGTCCCTACATTTTCCCAGTCAGAAGCACCCCGGTGGAGGCTGGCTTAAATCCCCTCCTCCCCCCGGCCTTGTACTACCCCATGGGGGACCCGGAAACCAGTGGCTCGCCGTCCAATCCGGGGACGAGATTTCCAAAGCGCATTTGTTCCCCCTGCCGTGCTGCTGCCACGACGCTCGCCAGCCCTTCAAACCCTGAAAGAAACCTAAGGAGATGAGGGTTCAAATTAAATTATTAATGTAACGAAATTGGGGACAGCAAATTCGGAGGATATGGAAATCCTTTCCAGCATACCCGTTGGTCAGGAAGGACGGCTAGGGGATGGAACCCGCAACCTCGCGAATGTGGGCCACAGACGTTACCGCTTGAGCCATCCCTCTCGGTCATCAAGCATGTGTCAAATTAAAAATAAAAATTATACATTTATTTTTAATTTTCTTTTTTAATTAAAAGCAAGGGAATATTTAGTGTTTTTCTCCTTGGGACCTAAACGTTGAAGAATACGCGTCCCCCAGCGTTTCTCCAACAGAAAAGAGCGAGACATAGATGTATTTTGCTTTATACTATAATAAATAACGGAAATGTTTCTCAATGGTGGTTGCAGAAAACGATCAGAAACTCCTAAGTACATCTCAGTGGTTTATGGACGAGTTCACTTCTGTATTAATAAGCCCATAGAGGTGCCAGGTTAGTGTCTTTCCGACTTCCGTGCAGTAAACATCGGGAGCAATGCGAGAAAAGCACAGCGCCCGCTCGCATTATCAGCGGTGTCTTGTTTATTTCAAGGTAGTAGACAAAGACGTTATCCCCACCATTAATTTGCATGACGCCACTTGCGCAGATCCTGGCAAGGCCATTTGCGACGTCTAAAACTGCCTCTGCAGTGCAGTAGTAAGGTTTCTACGTCTCCTTGTTGCTATACTCAGAACTTTTTTTCTTTTTCTTTTGAATTTTATTTTTATTTATTTATTTTTTACTTGTTTTAGTATTTGGATCAATAATAACATGGGTTTGTGAAAAGCCCGCCGATGTAGTTAGAGAATGCCAGGCATTGATCAAGTTAGCGCTTGTCATAAAGGAAAAAGAAGCAAATAAACAAAGGAAAAGAAACGGCAGGGAGTCGAACCCGTAGATAAATGGGAGTTTGTTGTGTGGTCTTGCAGCAAAGTGGGCGTGCCATATCGACAAAGCTGCTTAGAATTCTGGACTTGATCTCGCGTACCTCATGTAAGAAACAGCACCTGCCTCCGGCATTTTACTTGCTCCTTATTCTGCCCATTGCATTAGACATTAAACACTTGAACTCGTCAACGTATCATTTGGGCTGCATACAATAAGCTATAAACGCTCTCTGATAGAAGTTCACACACAGCAGCGATCCTGGCGGAGGGACCGCTTAAGTACGTTCTGAAGACTGTTTAAAAATCTGAACGTGAAAACACATGAATCTCGAAATTGCGGCTTGAAAATTCTAGCAATTTTAGGCCAAGCAGCTATTGTATTTCTCAGGACAAATTTAATTTTTGAGAACTATAATTAATGGAGTTTTATATCGATAAGTCATTGCCACAAAGAGGGGCATTTTGGCGTCCCGTTCTACTTTAAATAAAATACGGGACAGAGGCTCAAAGAAAAGGGACTGTCCCGGCTAATACGGGACATCTGGTCGGCTTAAGCATTGCTGGCACAAGAGCGTATGCTTTCTAAGAGGCCTAATCCTTGATCTGATGAATGTCTAGCTGTAATCTTTCTCCGAAAACACTAGAGTTGTGGATGTCAATACATTTCTTACAGCTTCATTCTCGCGAGTGGAATACAGAACTGTATTTGATTTCGGAGTTTAGCTGTGATCTAGAGGTTGACACCAGCGAACCTGAGATACCGCGCTGTTGTTTTTTCCTCTCGCGCTGACGTTTTATGCCCTGTTTCAAAAACAACTTATCCTTTCTTTTCCGGTACAATAAATATTACGTGAAAGAGCATCACTAATACACTATATCACCGCATAAAACAAAGCAATTATGACGATACTTTTAGTAATACCACTAACGAATTATGCCTATTGTAGCAACACAGGCACTGTTTAAAGTCCAACTGTCTTGCAGACAGTAATTTTGAACTGCTAGTATTACTCTTGTTTAGATCGTACCAAGAAGCTCCTCACTCCACAGCGCGATTGCGCGTTCAAGGACAAAGATATTCCCCTGTGTTAATGGCAGTAGTTAA